>JAJGRX010000728.1:0-25977 GCA_025461125.1 Carex kokanica
AAGCAAATTGGAAACGACGGTCCAGATTGTTCTTTTAACATGGCACGAATCTGAAAAAATAATACTGCCCCTGCGCCGGGACAGTTAATCTGGACCGTCCGTGGAAGGTTTCGGATTCTTCCCTCGCTCCCCATTTTCTCCGTATCTGTGGGCCCGTTGACGTGCTGAGTGGAATTATATATACACTAACAATAACAATAACTCCCTCCTCCCCTCCGCATTCATCTCCCACCTTTTTTCCGTGCCTCTCTCCATCTCTCTCTCTCTCTCTCTCTCACTTTGCACTTAAGTGGGATTCCTTTCTCGTTTGATCAGTTGTTCGCTTCCTCGTTCTTCTCGCGCTTCTCTTGCCTCGCAGTTCCATTTTTTCTCTCGGATCCAAGCTTGCATAGCTGGCCAAGGCGGGAACTAGCATCGGTGGTGAATTTCTTTAGGTAAATTGGTGCTCATCTTTTTCTAAATTTGATTTTTTTTCCCTTTCGTTTTGTCTGAAATTTCACATTGTGTTCTGTTATTTGCTTGATCAAAATTGCAATAAAAATTGCTTGATTCTTTTATGTGAAATTATCATTTATTACAAGGAATTCTTCAACAATGCTACCAGAAATTTATAAATTTTTTAGGACCTCTTATGGCTCAGCAGTTGAATTTTGTTCTTTTTTTAAATCTTTTACTGCTTATTATTAAAAAATTTGATGATATTTTTCAGTTCCCCCTTTTATCTAAAATTTTTTTGCTTAAATTTTGGTTGCATTTTTTGAAAATACACTGTAAATTCATTATTAGTTGATATATATACTTTTCATTCATTACTTTCCTTTTTATATACTTTTTATTTATTACTTTCATTTATATACCTTTTATTTATTACTTTCCCGGCCCTTTGTGTAGATATTTTTAATTTATTACTTTCCTTTTTACATCTTTTTCATTAATTAGTTGAGATATTGCTTCATCAATATTACAACAAACACTGTACAACAATAATTAGATTTTTCTTCTTACATTGAAAATCAAACAAATACAACCAACTTTCCTTAATATTCTAGCAGATTTAACACCTTTTTTTTTCTTTTTTTTTTTTTAAAGGTTGGTAGTGACTACCAAGATTGAATTAAAGATATAACACCTCAAAAATGGACTACTATACAAGATAATTTCAAAGTAAAGAACAGGATAATCTCACATTTTTCTCTCCATTACTGAACAGTTTCGGTCCAAAATCAAAGGAAGAAAAAAAGGCTACAATGTGTGGAATTTTTGCGTACTTAAATTACAATGTGGGGCGAGAAAGAAGGTACATATTAGAGGTGCTGCTTAACGGTCTAGACGATTGGAGTATCGTGGTATGACTCAGCTGGAATTGCCATTGATTCTGATATGAGATTGATGATGCAAGGTAAACCATATGATACTGCATCGCCTCTAGTGTTTCGTCAGGAGGGAAAGATTGAAAATCTGGTCACGTCAGTCTACTCAGGTTTGTTTTTAGCCCCCTTTTGTATATTTCTTTCTTGTCTTGTATTTTCCTGTTTTGGTCATGTATTCTGTCAGCTTGTAGTTGTACTCAGTAAAAATTGACCATTTGGACCTCTTAAATTTATACTTCATGATTGTATAGTTCACAGTGCGGTCAGTTAGAAATAAATTCATACAAAAATATATTTAGCATTTTAAGAACATATTTTTGCATTCCTGTTTTTCTGGTTCCTAGAGTTGATATGAATTTAGGTCAAGCAAGATCACGATTAAATGACAGGAAATTTAAGTGCAGATAAAAAATTTGAGTCATAAAACAAAATTAGTTTGCAAGAAGTACAAGAAAAAGATTGATCTTTTGGCTGGTTTCAGCAAATATGTTAGTGTTGATTTTCCTTTTGAATTGAAAAGATGCTTCAGTTTCGGTCTTTTGGAATATAGTAACATATTTTTTTTACATTACAATTATTTGAGAAACTAATTTGCAATTTGTCTTGGGTCTGTAAAAAATAATCCTCCCTTTGGTTCTGGCAAAGCATCAGTTTATTACTTGTATCTTGCTGAGCCAACCAAAATAGAAGAAGAGGAATTAATATTTCCTAAGGGGTAATCATATAAAATTGTCATTAAGCATCTTAGTACAGTATAGTACAAGGTACTTCTAGAGTAGAATATAATAGTGCTGGAATTGGCATCACCTAGTAGTTGTTTAATATAGCCAACTTTTTAGAACTATTATTTTCCTTTTAAATTACCCAGTCATTATGTTCTTATTTGACTTTCTTGCATCATGTGTTGTTTATAAATTGACTAGGTTGTAAATTGTTAAGATTTAACAATTCTCGCAAAGAAATTCTTCGAAAAATAGGAAAGCACAGCAGCATTCTATAATAACAAGAGAAGATTTGTATACATGTCATCCATCATTAATCTAACTTGACGCATATCCGCACACTACAGATTGAATTCTTAATCCGAAATCAACATAGTATGAAAATCCACATTTTTTAAAAAAAAGACATGAAAAAGAGAAATGAAAAAACAAATTATATAAAGTTGTCCTAAGAAATTATTTTGTTAAGCAGTGTAGCAATAAGTTTCCTACTTAATCATGTGTAATTGGAGGATTCATTATCAGCTTTTGGCTTACAAAGTTCAAAATCTACACTTTGGAGGTTTTGGCGTGATTGATTCATGTCAGTCAAAATTAGATGGGCCAGGATAACATCAACAACCAAATTATTTTACAATTATAAAATCCAATTCCAAAAATCAACTGCATTTGAAGGTGTTAATTGCAATGAACTCCTATATGTGCACACACAAATTGGGTAAAGGACCAATTAAGTTTGGGGAATGAAGGTAGAAGAGTTTAAAATATTTTTCTAGATCAAATCACGGTTCTCATCATAATTACGAGATCAATAATATTCTGGAGGTGTGTAATTTGCTTATTAAATTTTTTTGCTCTAGCTAAAACTTTAATGGTTTGGTTCAATAGAGGTTCACAAATTGGACGTGGATCTTGAAAAGCTATTTTCGGTACATGCTGGGATTGCACATACAAGGTGGGCCACACATGGTGTACCAGCTCCAAGGAATAGCCATCCCCAGTCATCAGGTCATTTGACGAATTTCTGGTGGTTCATAATGGTATTATCACCAATTACGAGGTCTGTCCTTTTCTCTTTCATGATCACACATCATTTTTGTTTATTTGTAGGTTAGATTTAATCATTGAGCAGATCATTTTTTTTTTTTACCTTTTCTTTTGAGTGATTCAGATACTTTTTTTGGTTTGACAATGATTCTATAAATTCATGAGCAAGTACAGTACCATCCTTACATTCATAATAGACAGTTATATATATTCAAGTATATGTATAACTAAATATGTTTATTATCCTATTTTTTAATTTATTTATATTATACCGTTTAGTTGACATAGCCTTGGGTCTAGTGTCACCCAACAGAATGATTATGACATCTAGGTCAATTTCTTGGCCTGGTTGGTACAGTACTTGTGCGTGTATGTGAGTAAGTAACCTCCTGTTGTTGCCTTTGGTTCAATAGTGGTATTTAACTGCACTGGGTACAAAATGCTGAGATCTTTTTCTTGTGTAGTAATATCAACAATTAGTATTTTAGATTCTTCCTAATAATAATATGCTGACTGAACATAAAAATTTAATGCCAAATGGACATTTGATTGTATTGTTCATACTTACCTTAAAAGGAAACTCAGTTAGAAATGCTGAATACAATACTGGAAATAATGAAGTAAAATTATAGGTTCCATAACTGTGATTTCATTTTCTTACTTTCAGGTTTGAAGCAGACATTAATCCGCCAGGGTTTCACATTTGAGTCTGATACAGATACTGAAGTGATACCAAAGCTTGCAAAATACGTGTTTGACAAAGCCTGTGATGCAGAAGGTATAATTTTTGAAAAAAGAACTGCTAAAAGAAAATAGTCTAGTTGATATAATGATCCATACATTTTGTGTATCTTTTATTTGAGCAAGTAAAATTGGGTAGTGCTGATAGAAAGTTGCTTTATTTGATAATATCAGTAATTTGACAGTCTAATTCAAAAATATGGAATTAGCAAGCAATACCAAGTAAAACACTGACCTAGTTTTGTTTTTGTATCTGCCTTTATTCCAGCTGTTCTCTACAGTTTTTTTTTTCCTTGTCACCATTCTCATCATGTTCTAAATTGTCTGGTGGTCCACTAGCATGTATATACCTCTAATTTTGTACTTTGCCTTTCAAGCTGTTTCAAGCTATGTAAGTTGACCTTGCCAATTTTTTTCTAATTATTTTTTTGAAGGAGGTGTCACCTTCAGCCAAGTTGTAATGGAGGTTATGAGACAGCTGGAAGGTGCATATGCTCTCAGTTTTAAAAGCCCTCACTACCCAAATGAGTTGATTGCATGCAAGCGAGGAAAAGTACCCTTCTTTTAGGTGTAAATGTGAGTTATGTTATCCTTGTGTATCTGTCGCATGTATGAATCACAAAATTTATTAGACCTCTATCAATGTGTAAGAATTTCTCTTAAGTTAACATGTGGTCAAAGACTTACATGCTCTTGACCAATTCAGGAATTAGGTGGTGAAACAAGCAGACATCTTTTCCATGATGTAAAAGCCCTCACTGCAAATGACAAGCCAAAGGAACTTTTCTTCTCCAGTGATTTGTGTGCTATTGTTGAACACACCAAAAATTATGCAGCTATTGAAGATAATGAGATTGTTCATATAAAGGTAATTTGTCTTTTTTTAGGGCTTGGCTTCATCTTAATTAATTCTCTATAGACTCTCTCTCCTTTTACTCCCCTCTCTCTCTCTGTTTTCTTTTTTCCTTTTGCACCTTCTTCTACAAATGCAAGCATTAACACCACTTGGAGGGTAGTGGAAATATGGAAGAGGAGGGAAATAAAAGGAAATTGTCTTGGCTGTTTGTAAACTTTAAAAAATGGTAAGGTCAATTGAGTTGACTCAGTGACCTTCTTTAATAAAAAAAATATATTTTAACACTTCCCAAAGGAACAAAAAAGAAAGGAAAAAGAGAGAATTTAATCAGAAATTTAAACTAGGGATTTGGGAAAATTGACATCTCTTTCTAATATCCTTTCTATTAACCTCCCGCTATTGCTAACAAAGCATGGCATTAGCTCTAGTGAACAGAGATCCGTTAAATAATATTAAAATGGTAGTGATTCATAGTGATTCATATAATTATTGGACTATTATTCTTGTATAGGATGGCAGCGTGTCAATCCTGAAGTTTGACTACGAGAAAGAGAAGCCGGCATCAGTACAGCGAGCCCTGTAGTACTGGAAATGGAGGTTGAACAGATAAAGAAAGGGGACTTCGACCACTTTATGAAGAAGGAGATCCATGAACAGCCCGATTCTCTGACGACATCCATGAGGGGCAGGCTTAAGGATGGCGTGGTCGGGTTGGGGGGCCTAAAGGATCACATGAGAACAATCCGCCGTAGCCGTCGGATTGTCTTCATCGGCTGTGGTACCAGTTACCATGCCGCTCTTGCCGCTAGGCCATTATGGAGGAGCTAACTGGTGAGTTATGCTTATACTTTATTGGGTGTTCAATAAAATGTTGATTATTTTGTCTTGAACTCATTTATTTCCCTTGGAGAGGGTCCAACTTAGAACTGTTTGGTCTTCATGTCAGAACCTTGGCTATTACAACTGTTTTTGAAGTTGGATTTCTCATTTTAAGTTTTATAAATAATTTTGTTTTATTCCTTATCACCAGTGGGTGTAATTGTGTTAATATGACTAGGTAGGGCAATGTGGCCATTGTTTCTGAACTTTTGGCCTGTCTTATTTGCAAAGAATAGGTCTAATTCGAAAATAAAAAATTAAGTACTAACCAGGTCCTGCATTTTCTTTACTCAAGCCACATCCAAGCTCCAACCTAATCTCCATAGATTTATTGGTTGAATTTGAATCAGTCAAATAAGAAAGATTAACTTGTATGATTTGTATACATAAATATGTTATTTTGAATTCACCGAACGACACAATACTGATTTAGTTAAAATTTGTTGTCTTGCAAGATATTCCTGTTACAATGGAAATCGCAAGTGACTTGCTGGACAGGAAAGCGCTTATATTTAAGGAGGATACAGCTGTCTTTGTGAGTCAGTCTGGTGAAACAGCTGATACTCTGCTCGCACTTGAATATGCCCTAGATAATGGGGCACTATGCGTTGGTGTTACCAATACTGTTGGTAGCACACTGGCCCGCAAAACAGACTGTGGGGTCCATATTAATGCTGGCTGTGAGATTGGCGTTGCTAGTACAAAGGTGCGTCTTCTTTTTGCGAATAGGATCCGTAACCTGACAGTACATTCTTGTACTGCCTGTCAGGGATCATTGACCTGTTAACCAGGTTAACTGAATTCTGACCGACCTTCTGGTGCTTAATTGAGTTCTTTGTTAAAATCAAGTGCTTGCCTTCCAGTTGGCCCAATATCTTTCATGTAAACATGTATTGAAAAATAACAAAATCTAGGCATTATACAACTTCCAGTTATGGTAAATACTAACCCTTTGGGTCAACCTGACTTGACCTAGCTTGCCACTCCTACCCCAGCCACACATGGTTGTACTGGTGTTTTACAGAAATGAATTGTGGATGAGGATTTGGTCTTTGATTTTGGTACTATATTGTCAGGTCTGTAGTAAAGGGTAACCTATCAATTACTTATCGTCTTGAGATATACTGGCATGTAGAATTTCTTATCTTGACCATTTCAAGATATTTTGGACAGTTTCCTTGTAAAATGCAACAAAAAGGGAAAAAAAAAAAATGTATCAGTTTCAATATATCTTTGGGTAGTTTTTGAAACTTAAAGAACACTGCATCCTACATGCTATAACATGCAAGCTGACCATGCATGAGCTATAAAAATGGGTAGGAAAGCGTAAAAACACCCCTCTGAAGTTGTCAATCTAATTTTCCCTTCGGAAAGTCCGGAGTTTTCATTCTTGTCAAAGTTGTACTTTTTGAACTTCTTGGGCACTTACCCACCCACGAGGGCTTTTCCTTGGTGTCATGGAGAAGCATGATCATTCCAATACAGTAAGAATGTTCCTTGGTCGAGCCCAGTTTTAGAAAGGATGTAGAGAGCTTATGGAATTGTCTGGAGCGAGCCAGAGAGGGAAGATAGGTCAAAATAAATCGTAGAAGAACCGGGCAATCTTGTATTGTTCCTTTTGTTCGTTGGAACAAGTTTTCTATGAAATGAATAGAATCCTTTTCTACAAGTAATAGATTTGTAGTCTCAACAATCAAGCTTTTTTTTTTTTTTTTTGAATTTCGCAATGCAATCTCCCCCTTTTTTATGACTAGTGAACCTATAAGCACAGCACAACACAATTAAATATTGACAATGCCCAGTAATGATATGGTGCTATTACTTTTAGCCAGCACCTCTTCAATATGCTATCACCTTCTCTTTTTTTATTCTCTTATTTATTTTATCATAATTTTTTCTTTTCTTATTCCGTTTTCAGGCATACACCTGCCAGATTGTAGTGATGGTTATGATGGCAGTAGCTATTGGATCTGACAAAATGTCTACCCTAGCTAAGAGGGAAGCCATTATTGCTGGTTTGACTAAATTACCAGGTAGTTTTCCAAAACACTAGATTATCTTGTAAATAGATATTTTACTTTGGAGGCTTATCTTCTTTAGTTGTCATCTTGAAAATAAAAATAAGAAGAAAAAATTAAGAAAAATGGTGCAATGATTGCATAGATGTACAATTGCCGTACATATCAAAAAACAAAAAGGGAATAAAAAGTTTGCAGAAGTTGCTCTCATAACTTAAATATTTTTTTTTTTCAGAGAAGGCACGCGATGTCCTCAAACTTGACGGTGAAATGAAAGCTCTAGCCAAGTCACTAAATGATAATAAGTCTTTACTGATGTTTGGAAGAGGAAACAATTATGCAACTGCCCTTGAAGGCGCATTAAAGGTGAAGGAAGTGGCACTGATGCATAGTGAAGGCATGCTTGCGGGAGAGATGAAGCACGGTCCTTTAGCACTAGTTGACGAACATCTTCCTATTATTGTCATCGCCACCCGTGATGATACTTTCAGGTTATTTACCATGATAGAGAATAAGTGTGCCATTACTTTACTGTTTCTTTTCTTTAGTCTACTAGTATATTTTACCATTGTTATTTTATTTTACAGCAAGCAACAATCAGTCATTCAACAGCTGCATGCGCGCAAGGGACAGCTGATAGTGATGTGCTATAAGGGAGATGCCTCCTTGGTTTGTCCTGATGGAAAAACTAGGGTTATTGAGGTCCCTCAGGTTGCCGATTGTCTCCAACCTATTATTAACATCATTCCTATGCAGGTATAAATACTCTTCCATTTCATGCATTTCCTTTTCTATACGAAGCACTGTTAGACAATGACTTGCGATAGGGTAGTTTTTCTTTCTTCAACTACAAATGTTGTTTCAATGACCTGAACAATGGAATTTCTTTGGGCAACAAAGAGATAATATACCTTCGTATCCGATTTCATACTTTATTCAACTACAAATTTTTACAATTTATTTTTGATATAATTTACCTTTGGATCCAATTTCATACTTAATTTGTAGCTCTTGATATTTTTCTTATGTTACATCTTTATTGTCCCTATACAACCCCATTGGCAATTTTGCTAAACTCATACTATTTGTAATCTGTAGACTACCTTCAGGATGATTTGTTCCTTGTTGTATGAACAAACAGTCGTACATATAAACTTGTCTGATACAGTTACTGGCCTATCTTTCTTACTTTCTTTTCTTCTTCTTTTTTTTTTTTAAATTACAGTTACTGGCCTATCACCTCACTGTTTTAAGAGGATATGATGTGGACCAGCCGAGGAACCTAGCTAAGAGCGTGACTACTCAGTGAGAAAAATGTAAGACCGCATTATTTATGTCAGTTTCAGTTAAAACTGTTTGTGCTGTTTTGGTGGAAAAGTTGATTTGAAGTGGCTTAGAGTTTGTACTCTTTCTAACTGTCTTGTGATGGGTTTATAACTTGCTATGTTTAGTTTAAACTGCATGTATTAACCTTATCAACCAATTCTCTATTAGTTTGGTTGTGGTGTTCAGAAATATTGAGCTCTTCGCTATTAATTAATAACCCATTGATTGGGGTATTCGGGTTTGCGTGGGTTTTCATGGGAAGTGGGGATATTTCATTTTTGTCTATTCCAAAATTTCACGATCGTTTTTTCTACAATAATTTTATGTAAAATGTTTGACAAAACTATACCTGCTTTAAAAGTGTGCATTTTTAAGTTTTTTAAATAATATGTTTAGATAGTTATAAATGCTAAAATAATTTTAGGTTTTGATATTGTTGACTGGGAGTAGACATTTTGAACACGTGTTGAGAATAATTCTGAACGCATGTTTTCGCAATCACATTAGGATTCGTGCGTTCAGATTGTTTATTTTAGTACTTGGCAATTTTTTTCTTGGCGTTTTTCAAATATCTGAATATATGAATTCAGAATGACTTGTAAATATATGTATTTATAAAACCAAAATAGTGTTTTGAAAATTTTAAAATAAAGATATTGTTGTCAAAAAATTTAAAAATCACGATAGCCGGAGAAAAAAATTCGGAAAATAGAGGTGAGTAAATTGCTCATAACTCGTAACTCGCTCATAACTCACTCGCTAAATGCTCATTAACAACTCGCTCATTTACTTAATGGACCGAGCATGAGCATACTCCAACTCGCTCATTAGCTCATTAAGAACTAAGTTACATAAATCCTGCCACATCTAATCCCTTGATTTTTTTTTTGGAATGGCCCAAAAAGCAAGTTTGAAGTCAACTCCCAGATTCAAGATCGTATATATCCGTTAATTTTTTTAGCTAAATGCTTCTTGATTCTTACTGATGACTAATACTTGTTTTTTTTTTTTTGTAGCAATCTACAAAAGAGGAAGAGAGCTTGGAATTTCAAATCCCAACGAGCAATGATAGATGAAGTAAGATTATGTATTGTTTAATTAGCTTGGAATTTTAAATCTGCAAAAGAGGAAGAGTGACTAGATTTTGTTAAATTATGTATTGTTTAATTATGTTGGATTATGACAATTTGTTAAATTCTATAAATGAAAATTATTTTTTGAATGATGTATTTTAAACAACTCGGCAACTCACTCATAACTCGCTCATTAATAACTCGCTCTAACTTGCTCAATTAAGCTAATAAGCTGAGCATGAGCATACCCTAACTCGCTTATGCTCGCTCATTAATCAGCCCTGTTGATTTCACACTGCACGTTCGGCTGTTTTTTGTAAGCCCAAAATGGGGCAAATTAAAATCGCTGTCGTAAAATGTAGGGTTCGTAAAATTTCTTTGCTCCAACTGAATGTAATCGGGGTAAAGCGTTTATGGGAGTGGATCTTTGCGCAGGAATATATGGCAATCATGTCAACATTTTCTTAAAAATAATCTTTAAAGAAAGCTCAAACAAAAAAAAAACAAGCGTGCGAGTATCTGTTCAATATATAACTTGTGAAATTGTGCAACATAAATTAGGACTGACAAAAAAAAAAATCATAGCTTTGACTCGTTCAAAATCGGTTCAGAAAAAAATTATAATTAGTTCGCTTGATTGTACAATATCTATTCATAAATACAAATTTAGCATTTAAAATGAGACAGTTTCTATTAATCAGATGCTAAATACTAAGTTACGATCGCTTTTATGTACGCGCCATGTCTCAAAAAACACATTCTATTTTGGATGCAAGACATTGAAGCAAATAAAAGCATGTACATATTTTGCATATTATGCCCCAAAGTTATAATCTTTTGTATATGTATATTATGATAACATGCTGGGAAAATGGTGGCAGAGCACAAAGCTTAAGTAGACAAATATGTACGAATTTATTACTCTACCATAATGTATCATTTTGTTAAATCAACGATTCATGAAGTTTTGAACAAAATAAATAAATAAAAATAAGAGAAAGGGACCAGGAAGAAAAAAGACATTTATTTTACTTCCGAATTTTAATTAGAGAAGATAGATGAAGGGGAATGAAAACAAATAAAACGAACCATTCAATTAAATTTTTGTAAAAAAATTATTCCCTTCCATTTTAATTTAATACTTGTATTTAGGGGTGTCAATGGGTACGATACGGGTAGGGTGAAAGCATTTTCATACCCATACCCATTAAAAATTAAACTTACTCATACCCTATCCGTACCCATTAAGAATTGGTCTTATCCTATCCTACCCATATCCATTAAAATTAGCGAGTAACGAAACGGTAGCGGGTGAATAACGAATAATACTAATAATCTATTCCATCAAATAAACTCAAAAATCTCAACCTCAAGTGTTTTACAAATTCTATTTTACTAAATACAAATATTACTTACGATATTCGAAGGAGAAAGTCAAACTTTGAAGAAGCTTGAAGAAGGAAGCTACATGCTTACAACCATGCAATATTCAAGACTGGTTCAAGAGGAAGGAGGAAGAGGATTGAATTAAAAAGTCAGGTTGACAACAGAGAGGAAATTAAAGAGGAAATGAGAGCCAGATTGTACCGTAGATTATTTCCATTTTCACGATTGAGGAACAAGACAACAACGACGAAGAAAGAAGAAATTTTATTATCAGGTTCAACATGCATACTTTGACATGGATTATTTCCATTCTCGCGTGTCCCATGCCGTGACCACTCGCGTGCTGTCCTCATCTTTTGAAACTTTGGCACGGCATGACACGGCACGTAGTCACGCGAGTCACGTGTAATTAGGACCATTAGATATTGATTTAATGGTGAATCTTGAATAAACTAACCTAAATTATGATTAAATTGTCACGCGAGGCACATATGGTCACGGCACGTTAGGCACAACGTGACTCGCGTGACGTGACCATTCGCGTGCTGTGACCACCCCTTGACATTTTGGTCACGGCACGGCACATGAAAAATTAACTTGATCACGACACGGCACAGCACGTTTTTTCCACTCTATCTGTTCGATTCCGGCTTGTTGTCGCGGCCGGCATAGGCTCCGCCCGCGAGAGGAGACCACTGAACGTGGAAGGGAACTTTTTCGTTGGTGAGAAGAGCAAAATCTGTCTTCTCTTTGTATTACGGTTTGGCATTTTATCAAACAAGTGGTGTGCCATCTTATATCTGTGTTTAATTAATTAATTGCAAAGCATACATGTATCGATTGTGCCAAAATTGATGGAAACAAATTTAAACCCATTTCGAACAAGGATTTTATTCAGGACACGTTTGTCATACGCGTCCCATGTTAGTTATTTTTGTTGTTTATTTTTGCAAATAGAGGTCTTCTGTCTTACTTTCTTATATTGTTGCAAACAAATATTAAACTCTAGTATACATCTGTTAATTGTGTCCTTTCGATATCGACTGTGCATAATAAATCTACACGATTTTTGTTAACTCCAACGTTTATTTGTTTAAAACAAAATGTTGTTTTGGAAATTAAACTTGTGTTCTAATGTAAAAATGGCGATAGTTATACTTATTTATTTTTGACATACGATTTAAGTAAAATAAGGGCATGTTCGTTTGTTACGGGATTGTGCAGGATTGGATTTGAAGGAATCGGGAATCCACTTTTTTATTTGTGGGAATTCATACTCATAAGTATACATGGGAATAATTATGAAAATATAATGACTGAGTGTTCGGTTGTACTGTGGGAATAATTGTGGGGAATCCTATTTTCTAATTAAATAGTTGATATCAACAAAAAATATAATAAAAATAATTATTACATAACAAAATAAGAAAAAACAATTAAAACATTTTAAAATAAACATTTATAAACAAACAAACATTTAAACTATGTAATTACAAAACTAAAAAAAACATTTAAAATATGTAATTAGAAAATAAGAAAAGAACAATTAAAAACATTGAAAAAAATAAACATTTACCAAAATAAGAAATAAGAAAACTAACAAACAATTAAAATATGTAATCACAAAAATTAGAAAACAAATAAAAATAAGAAAACAACAATTAGAAACATTAAAAATTTTAAACATTTAAAAACATTTACAAAAAAAATAACATTTATAAACAAACAAACATTTAAAATATTTAATTTAAAAAAATTAAATATGTAATTAAAAAAAAAGAAAACAACCTATGGGAATAAATGAAGATTGAGCTCTGGTTTTTGAGTCCACTAAATTGTATTGAAAATGAAATGAATGGGTAAAACCTATGGGAATTTTGGGAAAAAAATTGACAGCCGAACACTCAATAGGTTTATAATCCGATTTGGCTAAACCCATCAAAATTTCCAGTGCAAATTGACAGCTGAACAGGCCCTAAAATATTCACTTTACGAATCTTACCCTTTGGTTGGCTCCCTAAGTTGGAAATTCAAATCCTATGCATTAATGCACCGACTTCGCAGTCTTTACGAAGGTTTTCAAAAAAAAAATAACACACTGTTTGACTCTAGAACTAGATCTTCTGTTCAAAATCCGCACAAATATTAAAAGAGACATGTGCATTACAGCATTGGATTGATTGGTTCGAATTCTAATCGACAATCTGGAACTAAACTCAAACAGTACGTTCAATGCAGAGGAGGAGATTCCTAAGTTGGGTGCTCCATTTCTCGATAAGAAACATGTTGTTGTTATCTTGTGTAAGACACACCTTATAAAAAATTACATGAACATCGAGTGTTCGAGCCACGAGTGAGAGTCGTGGCAGAGCCACTTAAAAAATGAAGTCAATTGACCTCTATTTTTTTTTCAAAATTTTTATACTTGTATTTTATTTTCTATATAATTTAGAGTAAAATACATAAGTAGTTTAAAATTGATTTTCATTCACATCAATAAAAATTTATGAATGACCTATTCACATTTGATTCCATAATTTATTAGTCTGACTTTGCACTAAAAGCACAATTATTTCTAGCCTTGCCACTAAGTCCATAGTCTAATCTGTAGTAACAGGGCTCTGCTAATTAGTTTGAGTTAATTGTTTTTCTTTTTAAAATGAGGCGGAGTGGCTGTACGAATATTTTTTATAAACCATAATTAAAAAAAAAATTTACGAAACCAACATGATTACTTTTTTTTTTTTTACAAAAATCATAAGAACCAAAATGGCATTTCGGTCCGGTCTCCTTTTTAGATTTTCTATGGCGGATCATATGAAAACTTGTGAAACCGTACCACAAAAAATCCAAAAAGGGAACCGGACCGAAATGCCATTTCGGTCCGAAATAAAAAAAAATTTCAGACCGAAATGACATTTCGGTTCTTATAATTTTTGTAAAAAAAAAAGTAATCATGTTGGTTTCGTAAAAAATAAAATTTTAATTATGGTTTGAAAAAAAATTCTGAGCATTGTCCGTTAATGCTTAAAATTAGAAAAAGAGTAATTTAAACAAAAATTTCAAGTCTTAGTTGTTACTAGTTAGTACCCACCCGAAGATATTAGGAAAGCAATTAAGCGAAGCAGGAACGAACGAACAATTCTTCCACGACGCAAGAAAATGGGAAAAAAATCATAAAATGTACTTTAGCTTGGCTCTTTTTCCAAAAGAAAAAAAAATGTACTTTTGCTTCAAGAATCTCGAGGAGATCTAAGGGTTCAAATTGTTACCCGTTATTCCTCATCATCCCGCAAATTTCGGGCAGAGTATTAACAGAGTTGTTTTGCTTCACGTAGTGCACGAGTCATATGCAGCAATGTTTTGGATCTTTGTGTGTAAGCTTCATGAAGCATAAACTGCAGTCTTAATATCTTTACCCCAAATTTCCGACGTGGTTTACTCATTTAATTATAAATGATTATATAAACAAACATAAATAAATGCATTTAATACACAAAATGGAGCCCTGTTACTTATACCCGGCCCGAATTCCAAGCCGCCCCTCTCACGAAAGTGCAAAACGTGAAGAACTAGAGAGAGGGGAGCAAACGCTAGATCAAGCACCTGACAAGACTTCTTTCACTAATACTTCTTTCTCGCGGAGAGTGTGTTCTATTTTGTAGAGGTAATTTTTAGATCATTTTCTTCATTTCCTGTTTAGAACACCATTTTTGATTCATTTTAGCTGGTTATTTGGGTTTTAGTGGTTGAAATCTCGTCAAATCAGCTTAAAAATTGGATTTCTTAGAGAAGTTTTTTGCTCGGAACTCGACTCTTAATGGTTTAGTTGTTCGTCCTAGGGTTTGTTTCATTAGCTTGAGTTCATAATCTCTCTTATTTATCTTAAAATCCCTTGTTCATGGGTTAGTACTATTCCTTGTGTTTAAAACTTTGTGAATTCTAGCCTGTTTTCAGTGTTTAGTTTCGTCTGGTCTTTAATCCTTACCCTCGGTTTCAAGAGAGGAAGAGAGTACTTTTTTTTTCTCTATTACAATTAATTCTTATTTTTATTTTACTCACTTTTAGTTAAACTTCTCTGAGTTAACTACTGATTCATTGCCCAAATATAGTTTTACTTTTTACCCTATTTGTTCTACTGCCAGATAACAAATTCTAGATTTCCTTTTTCCTCTCTTCACAGTATTATTAGCTTCCTTTGTAGTGTTCACATCCGTTGACACAAAACACAATGCCATTGAATTCTATGGCAGTGGGATTTTCCCTTTTAGGAAGTTCCATTACTTTACTCTTACAGCTGTATTTTCATAAGTTAACTTAGTGGGAAAAAATTCTCTAGATTGCAAATTAGCATGATCTTAATTCCCTTTTAATTGCAAGCACCATGTATTGGGTTGCCCCCTAAGTTGGTGGCCCCATTTCTCGATAAGAAACCTGCTGCTGTTATCTTGTGCAAGATACACCTTAGGAAAAATTACATGGGCATCGAGCACTACTGGTTTTTTTTTTTTTGGTTTCAAATGAGGCAGTGGGGCTGAGCAGTCTGCTTTAAATTAGGAAAAAAATTATTTTAACATATTTTGAGTCTTAGTAGTTCATACCAGGAGATATTAGGAAAGCACAGTAGGAACAAAACAGACAATTCTTTCATGACTTAAGGCAGTGTTCTAAATAGTGCGCTATAGCGTTTTCAGGCCTTAAATGCTAAGCAATGGGATAAAAGTGTGTTATTTCAGCTACGACCGCTATAGTGCGTAGCGTGTAGCGCAAATGGCGCACACTATGCTACATAGGATTTTATTTCAAGGCCCAAACTGAAAATTTCTTTTAAGGACTAAATTTTTTCAAGACTCAGATTGCTTTTGCGTTTAAATAGAAAAATATAGATAGTTTATGACATAATGCTTAGGTTATTTTTAATAGAAAAAAAAAATTGTTTATGTCACGATGCTTAGGTTATTTTTAATAGAAAACAATATATAGTTTATGATATTACAAGAAATATTTTGAATATGAATTTGGACTTTGCAGTGGTTCAATATGAATATTATAATTCCTTAATCAATTTGGTGTTACTTATTGTTCTATGAGAGTTTAGATAATGTTTATAATTAGTAGAATTATAGAATATAATTTTTGAAAGGAAAAAACGCTATGTAAAATAGCTTTCGCTATAGCTATACTATTTGCGATAGCTTTTTTTAACCTTCCCGTGATGACGTGATAATTGCTATTTAGAACCTTGACGTAAGGAAATGGGATAAAATGTACTTTGCTTCAAGAGAATCTCGGGGAGATCTAAGGGTTCAAATTGTTACTCCTTATTTCTCATCACCCCACAAATTTCCTATGTGGTTTTCTCATGTATTGTGTTTTCAATCCGGATGTAAATAATTACGATTTTATGATTAATTGATTATAAACAACAACAACAACAACAACTAAGCCTTTAGTCCCAAACAAGTTAGGGTAGGCAAAATAGAAGTAAATGCATTACAAATGCACAAAATAGAGCCCAGTAATTAATATTGGCACGGATTCCAAGCTTCCCCTCTTACAAAAGTGCAAAGCGTGAAGAGCTAGAGAGAGGGAGGGGAGGAAATGCTAGATCAAACACCTGGCAATAATTTCACAAACTATGGCAAGGTCGAATCTATTCTAGCACAGAGAGTGTTATTTTTTGTAGTGGTAATTTTCTTATATCACTTTCTTCAATTCCTGTTTAGAACTCCACTTTTTGGTTCATTTTAGCTGGTTCTTTGTGTTTTTGGGATTGAAATCTTGTCAAATCAATTTAAAGATTGGATTTCTAAGAGAAGCCTTTTTGCTCGGAACTTGACTCTTAATGGTTTAGTTGTTTGTCCTAGGGTTTGTTTCATTAGCTTGTGTATATATTACCTCTCTTATTTATTGTAAAATCCCTTGTTCATGGATTACTAGCTGTTTCTTGACTTAAAAATTTGGTGAATTCTAGCCTTTGTTTTCTGTGTTCAGTTTCTTCTGGTCTATAATCCTTTCCCTCGGTTTCAAGAGAGGAATAGAGTCTTTTTTTCTCTATTACAATTTATTATTATTTTTATTTTACTCACTATTAGCTAAACTTCTCTGAGTTAACTACTTTTGATTCATTGCCCACAAATATAGTTTTACTTTTTACCCTATTTGTTCTACTGCCAGATAACAAATTCTAGATTTCCTTTTTCTCTCTTCAGTCTATTATTAGCTTCCTTTGTAGTGTTCACATCCGTTGACATAGAACACAATGCCATTGGATTCTATGGCAGTGGGGATTTTCCCTTTTAGGAAGTTCCATTACTTTACTCTTACAGCTGTATTTTCATTAGTTAACTTAGTGGGGAAAAAAAATCTATAGATTGCAAATTAGCACGATCTTAGTTCCCTCTCAATTGAAAGCGCCAAGTTGGTTACAATTCGGAATGGTTAGTGTTAATAAATGTATTAATACAAAATTCGCTGTTAGCATATTCTTATTTATTTTTTAAACCATGCAAATTTTCATTTTCTCCAGTAACTGATTTTGCATTTTCTTCCTTATTCTGATCAACAACAAAGCCTTTGGTCCCAAACAAGTTGGGGTAGGCTAGAAATGAAACCCAACCAGAGTCACTATTCTGATCATATAACTAAATTATGATTGTAGGTGTGAGTACTATATTGGCTTGGTGGTAATAGTCCCTACTGGTAAAATTCACTTGTTTAGCAATGGGCAGAGGACGGCCCAGGAAAGACAGGTACGAATCAAACCAATATCAAATTGAATATAGGAAAAAATATGTGATATCGAAATAAAGAGGATCTTTGTAAAGTATTAATCTGCAAAGCTATGGTCGTAGTTTCACGCATAATACCTGATTATTCTTTTTTCAGCAAAATGCCTGTGAACAAAGAAGAGGATGGGCCCTCTTTCAGCAAAAAACCTGTGAACCAAGAGGATGGGTCGGATCAAGATGTCCTAGACCCGAAACCGATGCGAACACTTGCTCCAATGTTTCCTACCCCGTTAGGGTTTCACACAGTCACTGAGAACACAACCTCCCCTCCATTGATTCGTGTGACTCCATACTCTCCATTTCAGCCGGGACCTGAATCTGGTACCTCCACCAACCCACCTTTTACCTTCTTTCCCCAATCCTTCTCCCCTCCCAACCCCGTCCCTGGCCCGTCTGGGGTCAGGCCAACTTCAAACGGGCCCATTAATGCAACTCCTATCTCTTCCTTCAAAACCCCCGTCCCAGTAGTTAACGAAGAAGAAGATGAGGAAGAGTATTTTAATACTCACACTTCAACTTCAGGTCGAAAGATAAAGCGTTCCTCCCTCTTGTCAGGTTACAGTACACGGGGCAGCACGCCAGGGAGTCTTGGAACTCCAGACGGGCCTTCAACACAGAAGCCAAAGAAATCGAAACCCAATCAACCATTCACTGTCCATGACTTGTCTCTCCAAGCACCTTGTACTGGTGACCCCAGAGAAGATGTGGAGGTGGTTTTAATGATTTTTGATGCTCTTCGGAGGAAACTTCTCCAGTTGGATGAGATACATGATGCAAAACAACGTGCGGATCTCAAAGCAGGGTCAATTATGACAAGTGGAAACCTCAAAGCAAACATAGGAAAGCGTGTTGGGTCCGTCCCAGGGGTGCTTGTAGGGGACATCTTCTTTTTCCGGATGGAGATGTGTGTCATAGGCCTCCATGCACCAAGCATGGGGGGGATTGATTACATGTCCAAGTACGGGGATGAAGAAGAATCTGTTGCCATTTGCATTGTATCGGCAGGAGGGTATGAAAATGACGAAGATGACCCCAATATCTTGGTCTATACTGGCCAAGGGGGCAATGGTGACCAGAAACTGGAGAAGGGTAATTTAGCACTGGAGAAGAGCCTTCACCGAAAAAACCCAGTCAGGGTTGTGAGAGGTCTCAAGGATCCGAGTGTACCGGCCGGTAGGATTTACATGTATGACGGGCTGTACAAAATCCAAAATTCATGGAAGGATAGGGCTAAAGGTGGGTTTAGCATTTTCAAATATAAGCTGATACGAGAACCAGGTCAACCTGCTGGAACATCGGTATTCAAAATGGCTCAAAGGTGGGCAGAAAACCCTAGTTTGCGGGGCCAGGTCATACTGCCTGATTTGTCATCTGGGGTAGAAAATAGACCTGTTTGTCTTGTAAATGAGGTAGATGGTGAAAGAGGGCCTAGTCACTTCACTTATGCAACCCATGTCCAGTACATAAAGCAACCTAATTTAATGAGTCCCTTGCCTGGTTGCAAATGCCCCGGTGTCTGCTTGCCAGCCGACCCGAATTGCACGTGTTCTCACTCACATGGATCTGAGTTGCCATATAGTTCGACGGGCCTTCTTGTCGGTCGCAAAACAATGGTCTACGAGTGCAACCCAACTTGCCAATGCAATGCACATTGTCGAAATAGGGTTTCCCAAAAGGGCACCAAGCTCCATTTTGAGGTTTTCAAAACTGAGAATTGCGGGTGGGGGCTCCGCTCATGGGACCCGATACGTGCTGGCACATTTGTCTGTGAGTATACTGGTGAGGTTGTTGACGAGTTCAGGGTTAACCTAGATGATGAGGAAGATCACTACCTGTTCAAAGCTACATGCCCAGGAGAGAAAACCCTAAAATGGAATTTTGGCACTGAATTAATAGGTGAACCTGGCATGGGTACTGGGTCAATGGAGGTTTTCAAACCTTTACCAATAAAGATCAGTGCAAAGAACATGGGTAACGTGTCAAGGTTCATGAACCATAGTTGTAACCCAAATGTGTTTTGGCAGCCAGTGTTGTTTGACCATGGGGATGAGGGGCACCCGCATATTATGTTCTTCGCAATGAAACATATACCGCCGATGACTGAACTGACTTTTGATTATGGGAATATTGGTACTGACGAGTACAGTAGTGCCAAGAGGTGCCGCTGTGGTTCAGTAAATTGTCGGGGCTTCTTTGCATAGCTTGTTAATTTGAAGGTATGCATATTTGCGAAGTTACCAAATTAATAAACAGAGAGCATCTTAGCATGAATGCTACAGAAATATAATTGCTCATAGGCTATGAAATCTTTTTCCTTGGTTTTGAGTATAATTGTCATAATTTCAAAATTTAGAATTTCTAATTTGGTGGAAATAAGAGCAGTGCATGATAACTCTCAACTTGACCCTTTTGAGCTGTTTACTGTTATAATGAATGTACTGTTTTAAAATCTCACTAATATGCTACTTCTTTGAATTTTTTTTTCACCCTTCTCTATAGTATTCTTGATGATGCAGTTGTGCGTACGGCATGAGATGCAGTAGTTGTTTTCGTCCTCGTGATGATTTTCTTGTCGTATGGTACTCTTTGGTGCTGAAGAGTTTTGTAAAAAATCTGTTTAGCCTTGATTATATTCTTCTGCAGATCATCTGTGTTTAGGGTTACATTTGCTAGCGAGATAACTTTTGTCAGTGTAATTCTGAAGCAGGTACTTGTGACATGTGTTATTACCTGCATATTTTATCTGACTAAATATTGCAATTTTGGTTTCTTAATTTTGTGTTGTCTACATATCTATAGATAGATTCTAATCTTGGACGGGTTTTGGTACTGTAGGTGAACAGTACTCTCTACAATACCAAATCCAACGGTCCTCATGATCTGAATCAAATAATCCGAATCTTAACCTACTTCCGCCAACCCTCTCTCGAAACTTTAGGGTCTCCTTCTCTTTCTTCTTCCCCTTCCAACTCTGTTCCTCTCTCAAAACTTCTTTTCCTCTTCCGAAAGCTCTCTTATTAACCTCTTTCTCTTCACATCTCTACACATATCCTCACATTTCCACCTCTGCGTGTGATCTCGTTGTAACTTTCATCTTCTTGCATGCCAGATGAATACCTAACCTAGGGCAATATCCTGACAAAACTGTCAACTAACGTGACATCAATGGTATTTCAGTTTAAATACCGAAGATTTCAAAATCTATCAAATCAGTTTCAAAGGATAAATTTAAGCTGTTCAAGCCAATTTATTTCACAAGTGGTGCATTTATATGCAGAATTTAGAATTTAGAATTTATAAACGGTAAGAGTTTTTAAATTAATTTTAATATATATATATTTTTTTTTGAGAAATTTGGATATATACCCATCATAACTTCATCAATTAGATATTTACCCATCAAAACTTGGAAATTATTTATTTCCCCATTCAAATTCATTGATTTTATTAATATACCCATTACTTGATTTAACCAATTTAAAATGCTGATTAATATTAATAAAAAAATATAAAATGACAATATTGCCCTTCCCTTCAAACTACATGTGCGGTGATTGGGCAGGCCACCAATGCCCAGGTCTGGGCAACTCAAATCAGAGGCAATGGGCGAGAAATCAGGCCCCGCTGATGAGGATGATGAAGACCCCCTCATGGATTATGACATACCTGATGAATTGAAGAAAACAACATTGAAAACGTGGACCATCTTACAATCACTTAGTCTGATCCTGATAATTGCCGCATTGGTGTGCAGCTTAGTGATTCCACAGTTGACGCGGCAAACTGTTTGGAGTCTCCATCTGTGGAAATGGGATGTGCTAGTCTTGACTCTTATATGCGGTTGTCTCGTCTCCGGTTGGTTTGTTCGTGTGGCTGTGTTCCTCATTGAAGGGCAATATTGTCATTTGAAGGGAATGAGGGGATGGGGGGGGGGGGAATGAGGGGATCACCGCACATGTAGTTTTGAAGGAAGGGCAATCTTTTGTTATTTATCTTTTTGTTAATATTAATCAGCATTTTAAATTGGTTAAATCAAGTAATAGGTATATTAATAAAATCAATAAGTTTGAATGGGGAAATAAATAATTTTCAAGTTTTGATGGGTAAATATCTAATTGATGAAGTTATGATGGGTATATATCCAAATTTCTCTATTTTTTTTTATCATTTTTGACTGTTTGACTTGATAATTGATAATAAAATAATTTGAAAAATTATAAATTTTATATGTAAATGCTTTACTTGTAAATATATCAGTTGAAATGATTTGAATTCATCTTTTGAAGTCTATTCAGTGAATATTGGAGTTAAGTGGCACATGCCACCAATGTCGCGACATAATATTAAGCTAGCCTCTAAAGTCAGCATTACACAAGTGCACAAAATGGTGGTCTCAAATTAGGTACACATTCAGTAATGTACACATCACATTCTCCCTTACTGTTTGAAACAAACAAACAAAACTTTTTCGAAATAAACAAACAAAACTATCTTCTTGCTAAATTGAGGGACGAACTCGTGTGGTGTTGCCAGCTTTGCAAGTGCACTCAAACCTGGGTCCTTGGTCCATGTGTGTTGACCTGGCTATGCACTGATTGATGCTGGTCAGCTTACCTGCAATCTGTGTTACAATATTGCAAGTCAAGATCCATGGAAGTGACTTTTTTAAGTCTGAAAGATCATCCCTATCCAATTTATAAACGTTGAAGATTCCAGATAGATGACTCGGTTTCATCCATCATTCTTACCAAAATTTCCATAGATATGCAAATGAGTTAATTGTTTATAATATAAAAAAAAATTATTTCTTTTTCAGTTTTCATTATAAGTTACACCGTACTTTGTAAAATTTGAAATAAGAGTGAGGCTCGACCCGAACCGTTAAACATGATCTCCATATGAAAATGTACCTGGGAGACCAAATTTCACATTTTAGGTTTTTTTTATTTTTTTACTATTTTTTTAGATAAATAGAAAATCACTTGATCTTAACAAATAGTAAAAAAATTCTAAAATGTGAAATTTGGTCTCCCAGGTATATTTTCATATGGAGATTATGTTTAACGGTTCCGGTCGACTGTTTGAACTTCAAAAATAGAGATATGGATCCATAGCACGGGTCAATCCGTAATATGCATATTACCATAACCACACTCTTGAAATAAAATAAAGTGGCACTCCTAAAACATTCATAACTTCAGGAAAATATAAGAACCAGAATTAGGAATCAGAAATGGATACCATTCTCCATGTCAAGTCTTCTGGTCCGAGTGGCAGGGCAGGGCTAGAATATACGAAGTGTCTTGAGTACTGGCAAACAAATTCACATCAGAAACTCTTCGATGGAAGTATGAAAGTATATATTAAATTCTAAGAAGCAAAAAAAAGCAACTCATTAAAACCTCGGCAAGGTTGGTTTGCATCTCCTGGATTTTTGTTGAGTCAATTTCTCTAAGGTACTTTAAAAGCCATCCTGGTTGAACTGCATCACTTGAGTTGACAAACAACACTATCTGAGTTTTTCAAAGAAAAAAAAAGACAGGGTAAGCAATTAAGGTTTTTGACCTTAGAATAATCATGCATGCCAACAAAAGATAGGATATATACTGTCTAAATTATCTAATTTTTTTTCCATTCTGGACCAAACTAGTGGTCAGATTCTACCCCAATAGTGAAAACGAAAAAAAAAAACCTTCAGTTTTGCACTGGGTCTAAATAGTGGTCTGATTTGGCCAGAATGGACAAAATATACTGAAATTGAGTTGTTCTATTCCAGACAGCTTTATTTCAGATGCCCTTCCATGCCATTTTAGAACAGAAATATTTGTATTTTAAATCAGTTCAAGGGATTCTTCATGGATCATAAGAGTCTGATAGAAAACAATATAAAAAAAATTCTGGACAAATATATACTGTCTGATAGAAAACAAGAGTCTGCACAAATTCTGGACAGACTTCGGCTGGTTTGGTGCACCTTGACAACCTTGTTATATTACCAGTGTTCGATTATGCATGGCATCCTACTGTAAATGATAATATCTCTGGTAGACCCGAAATGGTATGTTTTAGCAGTTAGCAAAACTTTAACGACCCCAGAAGCAGATTTTAAATGCTTGGCTTTTAACCCTATTAAAAAAAATTCTAATGTTTCCAATGCGGCACTTCTCCAAATTTCTCTCTCAGATTTACAAATTACCAAGTACCACATTTCTTCATTGGTTCTTTCTTAATTCCTTCTTAATAACAAGAGGTTGCCAAAGAATAATTCAGGCATATGAGAGAGGAGGTAACACAGGTTAAAAAAAAAAATCCTTTTCCTTTGAAAGACAAAGAAGGTTCCAAAAATTTACTCTCTTGTACTGAAGTAGACCTTCAAATGGAACCTCCAGTTCGTCACTAACTACACAGGTATGCACCCACTCACAATAGCATCAAAAAGACGTGCAGAGATGGTGTGTCGCCAGCCGGGCATAAACAAAACACCGACCTATAAAGTTTAGAATACTATTACTGATCACACCAAAAAATGTTACACAGAAATAGTAAAAGGTACATCGCATCAAAAGGGTATATCATATCAGAAAAGATATATTCGGTCAAAAGGGGTAAACGGAGGCAAAAAAATTTACAGGGGATGTCTTTATCAAAATAAATCTCCCCAAGACTATTGAAAAACCTAAAAAAATAGGGAGGATTTGGCGGTTATTGAAGTTATGGTTTTATGCAAGGAAGGCACTTAAGAGTTTTAAATTTTTAATATTGACCAAAAAAACCGATCAAGATTGCAAGATGGCAACTAAGTTAATTGGCATAATTATTCTGGCAGGAACCAATCTTTACCTGCGCATGCCATTCTGAGCTAATTCTCTACCACCTTCTCCAGCTGTGCCTTCTTCAATAATAACCCCATCGGCACCTTTAAGCACCTCTCCCAGTTTACTGCGTATTTTTCCTCCCTAATTACAAAGATGCATTAAATATTTAAAAGGAACTGAAGAAGCCAGCACATTGAATAAATGTCAATATTGCTTGTGCCATACGAGCTCGCAAAATGCAAAATACTTTTAACTCTTGAGTACTCGCAGTTAAGCTCCAGCATTATTGGAAATCCATAAAGTGTCCCATTATTTTTACTAAAGGCACTGAGAACAATCATATGTGAAATAACCAGAATTAAGAATAACATGTGATCCATTTTATAAATTTTCTCAATGAAAACAACCATTTCTGAGAGCAATTTCAAAATTTAACAGTAAGATTTTTATGGTTTTTATCGGTTTAAATTTGTTTAATTGCCATTTAATGGCGACGTGTCTTTAGAGAATTTTAATGCCAGGGTGTCCAATTGGTTAAACAATTAATTCAAGTTTAATCGTGTATCTTATAAGCGTAAATAAAACTTCTTATAGGATTCGATTTTATCATGATCTAATGCTGCTGAAGACTTAACTTGAAGAATCCAATAGTTGAAGTAGGAAAAGTTCGCTAACATTTCTTCCAACATCAGAGGGGCACTTTTGCAAATGCAAGGAATTAAAAAAAATTGCGATTAGATTACATACAACTTCTGTATTGAGTTCCACAACATCTCAAGCAATGATAGTAACAAGCCGAGAATCAACCTGAAATTGAAGTAAAAATGATGCTACTATAAGAAAATAGACTTACCGCATTTCGCTTAGTCTTCCCCTAAAGAGAGTAGTGCGCTTCTTTTAGACCAGGTTTCTGATAAGCACTAACATCACAGTGCTCAACATTTGGTACATAA
>JAJGRX010000386.1:0-27018 GCA_025461125.1 Carex kokanica
ATGAGTCATGACTTGAATTTTGTAATTTGTCAAATATATCATCAGTTATGTCAGGAAATTTTCTCACTTTTAAGGAACTCAACCTTATCACTTTAATTAAAATAGTTGAGCTGTAGTTTTAAAGTTCAACTCTACTGCTCAATCATTTGATATATACTTATTGAAAATTGCCAGGGAACTTGTTTTAATAATGTATATCATGTCGATGGCAAAAATCACTGATATATGATTTTTGTCATGATTTTAACGACAGGGAATCGAGGGGCCGAGTTGATAATTTCAAATGGTGCAGCAGTCTCTTTCACTGTTGTTGTATAATTTAGAACATTAATTGTTAACTACTGCTTAGTGACCATCAAAACTTCTCAATTTTATATATATATATTTTTAGTAGGGTTAAAATGTATCGTTGGTTTTGTGCTCCAATCATGCTCCACATCTTTTTCTCCGTTTTCAAAGTTCGAATAATCGATCCGAACTACTCAGTATAATCTTCATATTAAAATGTGCTTGGAGACAAAATTTTATATTTTTTTGAAATTTTTTTACTATATTTTTAGATAGGTACAAAATCACTGTTTTGGATGGTCTAGAATCTTCTGAAAACAGTGATTTTTATACATATCTAAAAAATTAGTAAAAAAATTTCAAAAAATATAAAATTTGATTTTCAAGCATATTTTAATACAAATATAATGGTGAACGGTTCAGATCGACTGTTCGGACTTTGAAAATGAAAATAAAGATGTGAAGCATGATTGGAGCACAAAATCAATGGTGCATTTTAACCCTGCTCATATTTTTTTCATCAAAACTTAAAAAATTATTTATTTCTCGTCAAAATTTAAAAACCTTCCGTATTTCCCCTTTCCTTCATTTGACAAGAATAAGCTTAACTTAAAATTCACTTAATCCTTTTATTGAAGATCAAAATTCCATTTTATTCTCACTACCGAATAGGGCTGCACAAAAAATTCGTAGTTCGTAATTCGATTCGAGTTTGAAATTATTTCAAACCAAACTTAGTTCGAAATTAATTCAAATCAAACTCAAACTGGACCTAGTTCGTTCGAAATAGGTTCGCAAACCAAATTTAGTTCGAAATTAACTCAAACGTGAACCGTTAATTTCTGCTGATAACTTATGTTTACTGATGAAAATATAAGCCGTCCAGTCCATAATTGCTTTGAATTCTGACTTTTGAAACAGAAAGTCCGGTCCAATTACAAGCTCAAATAAAAAAATTCAACAACAAAGCCCAAAATAAAAAAATTAAACAAAACCAGCCATAACCCATAATCGTTTGTTGCGAACTTTTGGTATTCTCACTGTTGGTTGCGAACAAAACCAACAATAAAAAACCTAGCCGACTTTCCCTCTCTGTTGGTTGCGAACTTGCGATACCAAAGTCCAAACCCCAGAGTTTCCCTCTGTTGGCTACTTGGCTGCGATACCAAACCGGGACCGACCGCGAGGTGAGGCGACCCTCGTTGATCTCTGCTTTGTTGGTTGATTATTGGGACCGACCGTGAGGCGAGGCGACCCTTGGTACCGGTCATTTCTCTTTGCTCCTCTCTCACGTAATTAAAAAGCACACCATTTTTATTGTTGCTTGTTTTATAGATCAAATAGCATTAACTTCTCAGCGCTATGCCGCTATCCAATAATAACTAATATACTCTATTCCTATAATCATCATGAAAATAGAATATACTTATTTATGTTATCTCTTTTACAAATATTATGGTATGAGAGCCTTAAAGATGACACACGCTAGTTTAATTTTTTTTTTCCTTTTTAATTTGATCTCTTGTCGTACCAGAAATAAAAAAATATAGAAAATCAGCAAAACCAGCAACAAAGATCAGTATTTACCAGTATCAGAAAATAAAGTAAAAAAAACAGCAAAGCCGATTTCGCAAATCAGAAAACAAAAGCACTGTCTTTGCTCTCAGCCTTCTCTGAACAACCTACCTCTTGTCTTCTTTGAACAACATTCTTCTTCTTTGAACAGCCTACCTCTTCTTTGAACAACCTACCTCTTTTTTTAGAAGGGTTTTTCAGTAACTAGTGCCTAGTTGTAATGCACTTTAATGTTTTATTTAGGATAATATTTGGGTTTGTAATAATTCTAAGACTTTGGTGATTGTTCTGTATTTCTATTGATATTTAAATTGTACTTTGAATACTTTGGAGTGCTTGAGTTTTTATTTAAATTGTACTTCTATTGATATTTGGGTTTTATTTAAATTGTACTTTGAATATTTGAGTTTTTATCAGTGTTCTAAATAGCGCGCTATAGCGTTTTTGGACCCCAAACGCTACGCTACGACATCAACATGCGCTATTTGCGCTCGGCCGCTATAGCGGCCGCTACAGCGGCCGCTACAGCGCTATTTGCGCTATACAATATGGGTTTTTTTTATTTTTTATTTTTAAGCAATTTATATGGGTTTTAAATAAAGATAACAAAAATCTCAAATCGAAATTGAATTTGTTGCTACTTGCTACAAATAAATCAATTTGAAATTGGGAATATAAAATTGAAATTTGAATAGAAAAAAAGTCCAAACCGGAATTAAAATTTGAATAGAAAAAAAAAATAGATTATGTCATAAATCATGATACTTAAGATATTTTTAATAGGAAAAATCGATAGTTTATGATATTACTATGGATATTTTGAACCGCAATTTGGACTTTGTACGGGTTCAATATGAATATTATAATTTCTTAATTACTTTGGTGTTATTTATTGTTCTATGAGACCTTAGATAATGTTGATATTTAGTACAAATATTGAATATACGAAATGTAAAAAAAAAACGCTATTTGGAATAGCTTCTGCTATAGCGACGCTATTCGCTATAGCTTTTTTTTTAGCCTTCCCGCTACGACGCTATAAACGCTATTTAGAACCTTGGTTTTTATTGAAGTGCTGTAATTTCACACTATGACCCAGTCATAAGTCATAACTCGTAAGTCGTAACAAAGTTCGTAAAGATTCGAAATTGAGTTCGTAAAAAATTCAGTTCGAAATTGAGTTTGTTCGAAATTAATTCAAACCAAACCTAGTTCGAAATTAATTCAAATCAAACTCAAACTGGAGGTAAGTTCGATTCGGTTCGGTTCGTTTGCAGCCCTACTACCGAACATGTAAAAAGAACAAAATAATAGTTACTCCCTTTCTTTAGCAGCATTTGTTTGATATATTATTAATTCTTCATTTAACTATTAAATAAAAAATTAAATATTGATATTATTGAAGAACAGGGTATTGTAGTTTTAGTTTTTTTGTAAGTTCAAAAGGTGAGAGCAAATTGGAAATTTTGATCAAGAAGGTTAGTAATAAATTTATTGAATTTTAGTTAAATTTATTTTAATTTAATGAAGAAAAAGGGGAAATATGAAAGATTTTGTGAGTTATTATGGTGGAAATTTTTAATGTTTTGGTAGGAATTAGAAAATTTTAAAAACTTTGATGGGGACATGAGCAATTAACCTTTTCGCAACTATATATCGGGGAACTAATTTTAATTATGCAAAATGTCTGATGTATGATTTTTTTTATGATTTTAATTATAGCGAACGGAGGGGTTGATGAATTAATTGATTAAATTTCATGCTGTTAAAAAATTTCTATCTTTTCATTTGTTGAGCCCGAAGAGTTTCTTACAATCCGCAAAAAAAAAAGAAAAAAAAAAAATGTTCCAGGAAACAAACTTTACATGGCCTGAAAAAATAAAACAAAACGCTTTCAGTATATAAAATTTTACACGCAACAAATTTTTGCGACCGAAATAGAAAGTTTACACGAAACATGATTTCATTTTCTGAATTTCTTCAGTCCGAATTCCTTCTTTTCTTCTGTTCGGCCAAGCCCAAAATTTTTTTCAGAGGCTTGCTCTGCATCAAATTTGTACTGCTAGTAATTATTATTATTATTAATTTTTAAAAATTCAGCGCATCAAAATTCTTTGATTAATTCAGCGTTACTGTTATTATTATTTTCCTATTGAGCCAACATTAGTATGTATCATATTGAGCCAACATCAGTGTATGTGTAACATCGTAACAGCATCAGATTTAACAAAGCGGTCATTTTACACGAAAAGGATATTTGGCAAGAATTGAAGTCGTCTTTTGCAAATATCACATTCATTTCTTTTGTTTCATTTGCGATGTGGTCACGTTTTCACGCAACCACCCTATATTCTATTTTTTTTTCATTTCAAAGGCCCGTAGGCAGCAAACCACCCTATATTAGCAGCTAGATTAGATTAGGTCAAGTCGGTAAGGGATTACCTATCACCTATTACTTTGGATTGAACCGAGTTTAGTTCTAGTCTGGTCCAGACTGTAATTAAAAATTTGAAATTGGATTTTGTCCGAACAATTTTGGACAGAATCTTATCCAAAGTCATGTCTTACCGTTTGATTTGTTTTAAAATTCGGGCTAACATATTTAAAACTTAATAATTCTGAATGACTCTGAAAATCTAAACCATCAGTGTAAATTTAAACACAGATCAGACGGTTTACAACTGATTTTGGATGAGGTTTTGTCCAAAGTCCTTTGGACAAAAACTCCACACTATAAATTTGGCCGGGCATTGCACAACGTGTCAAGAAATGCTACGCTTGCTAAATGATAGAACGTCTTTATTTTTTACGAGTCTTTATTTTTCTTCATTTTTTATATTTATATCACGTCTTTATTTTTAAAATTTCAATAATAAAAGAATTAAATTTATTTTATTCCAAAATAAGTTTGTGAGATGTGATATGTATTATTTTCATATATTGAAAATTATAAAAAATTTATTTTATTTTTATATGAAAAAACAAATTAAAAAATTAACATTTAGAAATTATCCATATTAGTCTACTTTAGCAAGTTGTTGGTAACAATCAAATCAAAATTGAAATGTCAGAATCTTTTACATATGTATAATATAAAGAAAACAATATAAATCATATCTGACAATTTTATTATGACATTTAAATTCTAAGTTTTAAGTTATTAAAATTTTACTAATGAAGACAAAAAAATATGAACATTTCAACCCTCTAATTAAGGGCAGAATTAATTCTAAATGAAAATCTAACCGGAGGAAAAAATCCACACCTACTTGCAGTAGAGCAGTTTTAACCATAAAGGAAAACTCGTGTTAGTACTGCATTTAACAAGCCCTCCTCTTATATTACATAGTAGAATTAAGTTGTTCTTAAGCTTACCAACTTATCTGGTAAGTATACCCACGTTAATTGGGTAATTTTAAAAATAATTAAAATTAATAAATATATCCACATTAGCTGGATATTTTTTAAAAATGTCCAAACCGGTCATTTAATGGCCGGTCCCATTTTTTTCTCAACCAGCCATTAAATGGCCAGTTCTCAATTTTGTTGTTGTTGTTTCAAACCCTATAAATACCCATCTTTCTCTCTCCTCCCTCTCACAACTCACTCAACTCACAAAAGAGAAAGAGAGAAAGGGAAGGCGATTTGAGGTGATTTCTCGGGAGTCAAAAGGATGAACAATAGCAACCGAGATAGATCGTCCTATCGTGGCCTAGCGAGAGGAGGGTCAATTAGTGATCGAGATAAAAATGAGGGAAAAAAGAACAACTGTCAAGTATGTCATGATAAAAAGAACTGTCAAGTATGTATGATGGAGGAATTTCTTAGACGGCCAATTCGGTATGAAATTTCAGACAATTACTTTGTGGAAAACCCCTACGGCTCTAGTTTGAAAAAAAAAAAGATTGATCCAGAGCATCGAACATCGGATGATGAGTTTGTTCTGTGTACTTATACTGGTAAGGCTAGCACTTCGTCTGTTGTGACTGATCCAGATCTGGCAATATCGGACGAGGAGTTTGTTGCATGTTCTTTCAAGGCTCATTCTAAGTAGTATTATTAGAGTTTAAAATTTGGATGCATTTGAGCTGGAGGCATTTTAGTTGGATGGATTAGAGTTGTAAAATTTGTTAGTTTCTTTAGTGTCTATTTTGTAGACTTTATTTTATCAATTCAGAGTTTATTTAGACGTAATGTATTGACATGCATGTAGACTTGATATTTCTCTACATTTGAATATGGTAAAAAACAATTAAGTTATAATAACTTGAGTGAGGCTATGGTGCTATGCATAGCACCAATGGCTAGTGTACTACGGCTCAATATGGTACTTTTTAAAATCCTAACGGTCGATCCGACCGTTCAATGTGATATCCATATGAATATGTACTTGCAAACTAAATTTTATATTTTTTGAATTTTTTTACTATTTTTTCAGATAGGTAGAAAAATCAGTGTTTTTTGAAAATTCTGGACCATCAAAATTCTACCTATCTGAAAAAATAGTAAAAAAATTCGAAAAAATATAAAATTTAGTTTGCAAGTACATATTCATATGGTTATCATATTGAACGGTCGGATCGACCGTTAGAATTTTAAAAAGTACCATATTGAGCCGTAGTACACTAGCCATCCGTGCTATGCATAGCACCATAGCCTCACTCTAATAACTTATATTCAACTAACTCATAACTTAGTCTTAATAAAATCCACACAAATTGCAAATAAAATAGTTCTGAAAGCAGCATCTAAATAAACAAGTTCACAACATGCATCAAATGAGAAGAATTTAAATCACCTATTACTACTACGCCTAAAATTAAATCCGAGAAAACGATCAGTTGCAGAAAATGGCCTACCAGATGGCTCTGCTTGGCTTTCAGATGCCCCTTCTTGGCTTTCAGATGCCCTTGTACGCCTACCAATTGACCTCCTTGGTTGGCTTCCAGATGGCTCTCCTTGCACCCCCAACCGCCGCTCCTCCCATGACAACTGCCTCTCCTATTGCTTCTGCAAACATAGCAGATGCATCAAACGGCTTGTAGCTGTGCTACGTCGTGACCTTATGACCTTAACCCAATTGCCTTTACGATAACTCGCTCATTTTCTGTCGCATTTGCTGCATTTCTGGACTCTGCATTGCATTTGTTACTTAGTACGTTGGTCTAAATTGAAAAGAAATATAATTTTTGATGAATATTACATACCTCTTCGATTCCAGTCGGTAGTGGAACGGTGAGCCTGATGCCCCCTTCGCCTACCTTACATTTCATCCATGATCATTACATGACATATATGTTTCCTCCTCCCAACCCTAATTCAGGCCTTGCTCGGAAGAATTCTAGGTTCATTACAAGTATGCCATTCTTCTATATTGCCAAAAGAAACAAACACCCCACTCCAAGTACTTTCAAGATAGTTCAGAGTGTACCAGTCTGCAACAAATTGGTCCTCGCTCCAGTTTCGTTCACGACAAACTGCTAAGACATGAGCACACGGAATAGATGTTAATTGGATACCTCTGCCTGTACATTTCATTTTGTTGTCGGGTCAGCGTGTCACAATGTACTGGAACTCCCTATGAATGATGTCCATGAAGGATGTGTGTTTGAAAGTTATTTCTTTTAGTGATAATTTATATGTAGTTCATGATTTTATTACGAATATTATTATTCATGCTCCTTGAAATTTATATGTTATATCTTTGGAAGAGTTCAGGAAGATGCTCTTGGTCTTGAACCATAGAACTCCTAAGATGAGAAACATTTAATCACTAAATATGTTCATAATCATGGTAATTAAGGAGGAACATTAATTACCGAGAAAGATTGTCATGTTGATTAAAGTACATTGAAGTTCTATAAATGTTGATAAAGGATTATCATTTAATAACATGAATATATAAATATGTGTATTTTATATATTGAACATGACCTAAATTAATGGAGCATTATATGGATCGTGTTTTGTGTCATTAATGTTTCCATTGTGTCTTTAGAATCTAAGATATGAGATGTGTAGATTTTTCACATGAGAAGTATATAATGTGATTGCTATTTAAATACTATCTTCTGATAAGAACAAAATAGTAGTTCGTTGTGTATAACTTGTGCGGAAAAAATCTATATATTAATGTTATCATTGTCCCTCAATTTGAGTTATGATATTACTGGACCCCTTGGTAAAGTGGAATTATATCGCATGCAATATAACTGATGTAGTTATAATTATAATTCACTTGAGAGACCAAGAAAACGAATATAATACAAAAATGACACGATCCTATTTTGCATATTATTCATAATATCATGTGACAAGGATAGACACGAAATTAGTAGATTGAGTAAATGATTACTATGTTGTTTGGATAATATAATGTAATGACAGAACCTCTTATAGTCAATAATATAAAGTTTTATATTATTACCAAGATGATATAGATCCTCTATACAGTCACACCAACTGAAGATAAACAACAAGTATTTTATATTTCATAATGATATATAAGATAAAATACATGAGATGAAATTCTAAAATAAAATGTCATAATATGACATGCTTAGACCATAAATAAATTTATGATGTTATGCAAATATTATTTGGTATAATGTTTAAATGCATTATAAGAATAATAAGAATATTGCATAATAGAATAATATGATTAATATTATTTATTCATAAATTAATTTATTAAACCAATCACAAGATGAGATTAAAGAGAGCATAAGATGGCTAAATAAGGCTAGTGGCATTTGTGTAATTAATTAAAACCTTACACATAGAGTTGCCCTAACCCTTGCCTATATAAAGAGGCATAATTAAGGAAAATTAGATCTAATTTTCAGCCTCTAACTCTAGCCAAAAACTACTCCATTGAGCAGCCACGTTTTTTGCTTCCTCTCTAGACCAAAACCTAGAAGGTTTTGATTCTAGACCGAAAAATTCAAGGAAGGAGACTCTTCTCTCATCTCTTCTTGTTAGGTGGTTGGATCTAAGCCTTGAACTTCACATCCATCTATCTAAGAGGTGTGTTAGTTCGTTGTTTAGGTTCAAGGTGAATCAAGAGGCGCTTCTGAGAAGAACACGAGAACTATAAGGGAAACCGGCTTCTATCCATCAAGAGATTTGACAATCTCTTTAGGTAAAGGTTTCCATCCTCTTTAGCAATAAATTAGATGAAATTTATTTTAATTTAGTACACATTAGCTTGTTGAAGAAAATCTTTTTTGTTTTTGTCGTATAAATAAGATCTTTTGTGTATTGAGCCAAGTGGTGATAGGAAAATTTTAAATTCTCACCATATAGGCATACACGTGAAATCCCAACAGTCCATACTTTCATTGGTGCCGCGGGTGACTGGAACGTACTCATTTGGGGATAAAACTTGGTACTGACCTTCGCCGTGCGTATAAGGGACCAAATGCATTTCTGCAGTTTTGGTCCACCGTTTTCTGATCTTTTGCAAAACCCAGTCAGAAAATAACTGATTTGCATCTCTTAAGTCCATTGCTCTTTTTCGCTGCTCAACAAACCATTTGTTGCACTTGTAGAACATATCCTTCACTATGGCAGCTATGGGCATTCTACAGCTAACCCGAAAGACATTGTTGAGCGACTCAGAGCCGTTTATTGTCATGATACCAAATCGGCATCCTCCATCACAGGTTTGGAAAATCTTCTCATAATTGGATTGGACCGAGTTTAGTTCTAGTCTGGTCCAGACTGTAATTAAAAATTTGGAATTGGATTTTATGCAAATGACTTTGGACATAATCTCATCTAAAGTCTGGTCTTACCGTTTGATTTGCTTTAAGATTTGTGCTAACATATTTAAAACTTAATTAACTCTGAATGGCTCCGTAAATCTAAACTATAAGTGTAAATTTTAACACAGATTGAATGGTTTACAACTGACTTTGGATGAGATTTTGTCCAAAGCCTTTTGGACGAAAACTCCACAGTAAAAATTTGGCCAGGCATTGAACAACGCGTCAAGAAATGCTACGGTTGCTAAATGATAGAACGATATTTATATAACGTCTTTATTTTTTTTTAAAAATCAATAATAAAAGAATTAAATTTATTTTATCTCAAAATAAGTTTGTGAGATGTGATATGTATTATTTTCATATGTAGAAAATTATCAAATTTTTATTTTATTTTTATATGAAAAAACAAATTAAAAAATTAACGTTTAGAAATTATCCATATTAGTCTACTTTAGCAAGTTGTTGGTAATAATCAAATCAAAATTGAAATGTCAGAATCTTTTACATATGCATACAAAAAGAAACCAATATAAATCATATTTGACGGTTTTATTTTGACAATTAAATTCTAAATTTTAAGTTATTAAAATTGTACTAATGAAGACGAAAAAGATTAACATTTCAATCCTCTAATAAAGGGCAGAATTAATTATAAATGAAAATCTAACCGGAGGAAAAAATCCACACCTACTTGCAGTAGAGCAATTTTAACCATAAAGAAAACTTGTGTTAGTACTGCAGATACTATTACAAGGCATTTGAGCCATCCTCCTTATATTTTTTGAAACAAGCCCTCCTCTTATATTACATAGTAGAATTATGTTGTTGTTAAGCTTACCAAGTTATCTGGTAAGTTTAATTTTAAAATTTATTAGATTGGCTTCAAATTGTGAATTCAAATTATTGAAACTGGTCTATTTTATTAGTAAGTTGTTCACATACAAAATTTATAAATTTTCAAATTAATTTAGTATAAATTTAAATGGTAAAAAATGAATTAAAGATTAATTCATTGAAATTAACTTATAAACCTTATTTTCTTAACGGTTTGACTTCACATTTAATAAATATATTCGAAAATTTATAAATCTTGCATATAAACGTATCACTTATAAAATAGTTCTCATGGTTTGAATTTGTTATTTAAAATCAATCTGATAAATTTTAATGTTAAATTAATGAAAAGGCTTAATGAACTTAAGAACACCTAATTTTACTATGAGAGGATTCCAATACCTCATGTTTTTCATACCTCATCATGCCTCATGTTTTATATTTTCGTTTTCAAAATCCAAAATGTCGATTTGAATTGCTCAACACGATATCCATACTAAAATATGCTTAGAAAACAAATTTTAGAATTTTTAGAATTTTATTATTATTTTTTATGATGGGTACAGAATCATTGTTTTTTAATGGTCCAAAATAGTGATTTTGTACTTATCTTAAAAAATAAAATAAAATTTTCAAAAATTATAAAGTTTCATCCCCAATGATATTTTAGTATGAATATCATGTTGAGTGGTTCGGATCGACAATTTGGACTTTGAAAACGAAGATATAAAACATGAGGCATAATGAGGTTTGAAAGGCATGAGATATTAGAACCCTTCTCTTTACTATATCATATGAGTAAAGCTAAGGTGCTCTTAAGTGTACCGTACTCCTAAATGTAGGCCGTTGGATTTCTTTAAAAGTCGTGTAGATTCTTTAAAAGGCGTGGTAGCACGACTTTTAAAGAAATCCAACGGCCTACATTTAAGAGTACGGTACACTTAAGAGCACCTTAGCTTTACTCATATTACATTATATATTATTAAAAGGAATCAAATAAAAAGGAAGAAATTTGGGCCCGAAGGAAACTATCTTTTCGGCTTCGGACGCGATCAGCAGAAATCTGGGCCGAGGTTTATAGGCCCAAGATTATTATTAATTTGAGCCGAGGTTTTAACTTTGAAGATAGAGACCCTTTAAGATATTGTGGAAGATATAAAGATATAAAAGTAGGATAACAAATGACGATCCATCTGCAGTGGAAATTGAATCCGTTGAATTTGTCATGAACTTTGTAAATTTGGATAACAAATGCATTTGGATTTGGATATTGAATCCGTTGGATTTGTCATGAACTTTAAATTATTCATCCCGATTGAATCCGATCCATCTGAAGCCCAAAAGTCGAGAATTCAAAGATACAGCTAGCTGCTTCCAGACTAAATTCGAACTAAAACCATCATCATGAGATTTCACCAACACGAGCACCGCTCGCTTCAGCAAAAACAAATCACAAGTGCTACACTACTAATAGAAGCTTGATCATCTATTTCTTCTCGCATTCTTATCAAACAACGACAATCACATCAATGTCGATCACCAGGAGGAGAAACATTGTTGACCCATTCGATGGTTTCCCCTTTAACCAGAGTCTTTTCTCCTTCCCTCGCCCCTCTTCCTCTCTCTCCTTCCCGTCCAACACCTGTGCCTTCGCCACGGCGCACATCGACTGGAAAGAAACACCTGAGGCACACGTGTTTAAGGCGGATCTTCCAGGAATCAAGAAAGAAGAGGTGGAGGTGGAGGTGGAGGAAGGTAACGTACTTCAGATCAGCGGGGAGCGTACAAGAGAAAACGAGGACAAGACTGACACGTGGCACCGTGTCGAGCGCAGCAGTGGGAAGTTCTTGAGGCGCTTCAGGCTGCCTGAAAATGCCAAGATGGATCAGATCAAGGCTGCCATGGAGAACGGAGTGCTGACTATCACTGTGCCAAAGGAGGAAGTCAAGAAACTTGAGATCAAATCTGTTGAGAATAAAACAAATATAGAGGGTTAAAAGTGTAAAATAAGAAAATGACAAAATTGTAATTTAGGAAATTAGAATATTACTGTTGGAACTCTAGGTACCAACGGTACAAAAGAATAGAGGCTATAAATACACAGTAGAGAACTTGTAAAGATAGTAATTTGAGATTCAATACAATAAAAATGAAACTTCCACAGAAATAAATCGATACTGTTCCACATAAATCATTCTCCTCAGAACCTCATAAAATTCGACATGATATCAGAGCGGGTTTCAAAATCCTAGAATCAAGCACCAATTTCTGTGATCGACAAACCAACAATACTCATAGCAAAGAATTCAGCACAACGAGCAAGGTGGGGCAATGTGGGCAGCATTCAATTAAAGCTTCCAACCCATCAAAGCAACCCTCTCAGTGCTAGAAAAAGGACCAATCCAGAAAAGCCTACTGAGGTCGAGAATTTAGTTCATCACAGGAGAAAAGGCAAGGCTTAATAACCCGATAAACTTCCAAATCACAAAGGCTAAAATTAGCCAACCAATATCCCCAAATCAGTACCAGAAAATCTATAACCAAATAAACAATATCCGATAACCCAACAACTCAAATAACTCGAATCAGCAAAAATCTCCACATCTCCAACAAAAACCCATAATCCATATCATAAACAAAACCAAACAAAAAAAATCTGTTTTTATCAGATTCATAAACAAATTCCTGAGTAGAAACCAGTAAAACTTGCTCATAGAATTCCATAACCCACAATTCATCCATAATCAGAAAAATACTCAGCAAACCGAAAAAAATCAGACCAACAACAACACAAGAAAAATAAGGCTTACAACCGAAATCAGTGCCCATTCCTCCGTTCTTCACGAACCCTCAGCGCAACCACCAAAACCCTAATTTTCAGGGATGAAGGGAGCTTCTAGCACCTTTCGTGGCGACAATTGCAAAAATGAGGGACATAAGCGGACTAGGTGCTGGTTCCTCCATCCACACCTCCCGCCAAAGGGGATGAGTCTCGACAGGAGGAGCGATCAGAACAAGGGGGAGAGGCTGGGCCACGTTTTTTCAGAACACAGAGAAGAGAGACGATCTCGGATTGTCAGTAAATCCTCGATCGGAAGAGAGAAGAGAGGAAGATCTCTCTCCAACGAGAGGAGACGATCTCAGATCGGAAGAGGAAAAATTTCAGCAAAAAAATTAGAAGAAAGGAGAAGTGGTAAATCAGCGTCCCTCTCTGTGTGAAGAATTTTAGGGGACCAACGCTGACGCGAGGGCGTCTGAGGGTCGCGCTGAAGGGTTTCACGCTGCCTCGCATACGATCCAGTCTGATACGCGTGCGGGTGAGAAATTAGAATCGCAAGCTCATCCGGGGTCGCATGCGAAATCCTCTGAATCACGTGCGTGTAAGGGGCTCCACTTTGAAGGTTCACGCTACCTTGCATGCGTTCCAGTCTGACCGCGTGCGGTTGAGAAATTAGAATCGCGAGCTCATCCTGAGTCGCATGCGAAACCCTCTGAACCGCGTGCGCGTAAGGGGCTCCACTTTGACTCTCTGACGCGTGAGACGAGTGAAGCGATTAACACCCAGGCCGGATCCAGGCCCAAAAAAAGGAGTCAAGAAAAAGGGACTCCTCTCGCGAAATAAATAGAAGAAAAAAGAGAGGCAAAAGGTGTAGGGATAGAAAAGGAAGAAATTCAACTTCTTCTTGAACGGATGTCTCCAGCTGAAAAAATCGACAACGTTATTTTTAAAGCCAAGGAAGAATGCTCTCCATTTGGAGGGAAAATGGAGGCCTCCATTTAAGGCACTCCAGGCGGGTCATCAATGGGGATTCTATACTTCATTTGTTCAAGCAACTCCTCATATGGTACTCTAAAAACCAACATTTAAATTTCATATGGTGTAGCATTAATTTTCATATGGTTTACCCAATAACCTGTACCTTGACTAAAACTAACCAATATGCGTTTATAACCAATGGAATTAAAACACCAATCAATAGTATGAAAAATTGTAGAAAACTGTCAAATATATTACTCGAGATATTAAAAATATTTTTATGATTTTCATAAATTTCAACATTTTAATTATAAAAGTTCAAAACTTACTTTTCTTTTCAATTATATGTTGACATATTGAACGATAAAAAGAAAAAATATATATAATTATGTTTCTACAATGCATTCACATTACATGATATTTATAAAATTTGAAGTTCTTAATATTCTCACATTATTATATACAAGTTCTAATTATTTATTTTTATAAATCAAAATTAAAAATTAGCATATATATATATATAGAGAGAGAGAGAGAGAGTGGCTAAGCTCAAAACGTTTGCACCAAGCCCTTGGTGCAAACGATTTGGTTCTCCCACTTTTAAAGTTCAAACGGTCGATCCAAACCGTTAGATATTTAATCCATATTAAAATGTGCTTGGAGACCAAATTTTACATTTTTTGGAATTTTTTTCCTATTTATTAAGCCACTTTGAAAGTTGTTGATCCGGGTGAACAGTAAAAACAGTGCAATCAAATTCTAGACCATGCGATCAGCAATTTTCAAAGTGGCTTAATAAATAGCAAAAAAATTCCAAAAAATGTAAAATTTGGTCTCCAAGCATATTGTAATATAGATTAAATATCTAACGGTTTGGATCGACCGTTTGAACTTTGAAAATTCGAAAACCATTCGTTTGCACCAAAGCCTTGGTGCAAACTGATAGACCTAATTTATATACATGTTCGATCTTATTTTTATCATAAAATAATACCAAATATCTTGTATTTTGAAAATAAAAAGAATAGAACACACCTAGAATCAAGTTATTGCGTTTGCTCGGCTTTAATTTGCAGGAATGAAGAAAAACGAAGAAAAATGTCCAGTGCGGACGCACAGATTGCAATACGGCCGCACTAAGTACTTAGAAGGATTTCTGAACACGCGCCAATTTGAAAAAGGTATAATGAGCTGTGCATCAAAATCCGAGCCTAGTGCGGACGCACTGAGAACCAGTGCGGATGCACTCTGGCCGCACTTAAAACGCATTGAAATTTCAGCTTCCGACACACAGTTCTTATTTTGGTCATAACTTGGTCATACGAACTCCGATTTGGGTGAATCAAAGCTTGACGGAAGCAGGACAACAAGATCTACAACTTTTATAAAGGGAAGAAATCTAAATTCGGAATGTAAAATCCCGTGTGGACGTACTAAGGTCGCATTCAGCCTAAAAATCGAGTTTTCTATTTCCGGCACTTCTAAAAACGACCCAGGAGTGAAATATGGAAAGTGGGGACGTGGGAAACTTGTGGGGCAAGTATCCAATGACTCTCCACGTCCATTTGCTCCAGAATTAACAAGGACTTCTCCTATAAAATTGCTAGAACTTTCTCTTCCAAAGGATCCACTACCAATCCACTTACAATCTTCTTTACCATCAATCTCTTGGAGGCGAATCAAGGAAGAAGAAGGAAAGTTCACAGTAAACAAAGGCAAGATCAAGGTTCTTCATCTAGAGAAGGGTGTAAACTATTTCTCTATTTAATTTCTCTTTGTTTTAGCCATGTTTTGTTTTAATATTTTGATGAATTATTGCATCTCCATGAGAGGCTAGTTTTCTCTCTAGGAGTTTAGGTCAATGTATGAACTTGTTTAATTTTATTTTATTCGATTATTTGTTTTTATTATGATTGTTTATTGGGATTTGATGTTAATTTCTGTGATTTAAATAATTTGTGTTAAATACATAATTTGTACTTGAATTGTAGCATCTCGTTTTGGTTTCAAAAGAACCAAAATTGACTAGGATCAATAGGATAGTACCAAATTGTGAATGCAAATACGTTAGGTTTAGATTAAGATTCTAACCAATTTAATCTAAGCCGGAACTACAGAAATTAAGGTTAGGGACTTGGTGAAGAACCTACCGTGAAGTCAAACCCTAATTAGGACATCTCAAATCGAGTCGGATATTGGTATTAGGACTTAATTGAGAAGTACCAATATTCGAGGAGAGGAGAGACTAACAAGAGCTTATGGTCTAGGTAGCTAGGGTGAAGGACCTAACCGTGAAGTCTAAATTACTTAGACACGTTATTAATTCATGAAAGTGACCCTTAATGACATATTAGGTTAGAAACCTCATCAAATCATACATGAATTTAAACAAAACCGAATAGATAGAATTAGCAAGGGATTGTAGACCGAATGCCCCTAGACTTCCAAACCTTGAAAATCAACCAAAACTCTCTTTTAATTTTTAGTTTTAGTTTAATTGTTACAACTTCTTCCTTTTCGGGTATTGAACCCAACAATTAGGAATTTAGAACTAAAACCGCCCATATCAATTTTACTTTCTTTATTATTCTGAAATTAATTAATAGAGTCGAAAACTAATATTTCTCGATATCCCTTGGATCGATACCCGATAATATACTACGCGATTGGATTGTATACTTGCAATCTGAACCGAAAGTGTATTTGAGGATAAAGCTTTTTACATATAACCTTTGGACGTATCACAAACGTTTGTAGCTTAGCCACTCTCTCTCTATATATATATATATATATATTATTTTTCTATAACAAAAAATTATGAGAGAAATATGGCACAAGTTTTTTGGACATCCTTTCAATTAAATATTTAAAATTTTCTAATTTTCCTATAAAAATTGTATTAATTATAATAGTTTGTAAAATTGCAAAACAAATAAAAAACTATACAAGGATTTGTAAAATTTAATGCATGAATTTAAAAAATATATATATTTTACAAATTATTTTTAAAATCTACAACAAAAACAAGAGCCGAAAAGGCCACCATAACCGAGAGCCGAAAGGTTTCGGTCACAATACCAAGAGCTACTAGAGCCGAAAGATTTCGGTTACCATAACAAAAACCAATAGCCTTTCTACACGAAAGGTCACCAAAAAAATTAGTAACTCCAAAAGTGGAGTCGCTGATAAATAACCGAAATATATCAATAACAACACCAAAAGTGGAGTCGCTGATCAATAACCAAAATATGTCAGTAACAACTCCGAAAGTGGAGTCGCTGATCAATAACCAAAATATGTCAGTAACAACTCCGAAAGTGGAGTCGCTGATCAATAACCAAAATATGTCAGTAACAACTCCAAAAGTGGAGTCGCTGATAAATAACCAATATATACGTCAGTAAGAACTCCAAAAACGGGGTGGCTGAACCAATAACAAAAATAATCAGTAATAACCCTGAAAGGGGTGGCTGATCCTATATCAATGACTAAGGTGTGTTGGTAATACCTCAAATAATTGTACAAGAGCATGTACGATTAGAATACCAATACCAATACCAAATGACCAAATAGAAATACAAATACAAATATGAAGGTCATGAAAAATACAAAATTGATAAGTTGGTAATTGTACAATTACCTAAAAAAATATAAAAGACCCAATGGAGGAGGAAAAAAAAAACTGGCGGACTCAGCAAAGAGCCAGTGAAGAAGAAAAACTCCATTTGAGGAGAAAATAGAAAACTCCATTTTTGGGGGAGTGTATGAAGAAAAATCTGTAGCGGGTCAGAGCAACCCAGTCCAACAAAATCAAGATCAAATGAGCAATCTCTTCAACAACCGATTGTGGTGTCAACTCAACAAGATATCTCAAAAATGTGGTATCTTTTTAGAGTTAATTAAAAAAAAATTATATGATAAATTGATATACGGACCATATGTTTGGAAACAAAATTTATTGACAATCTAGACATAACAACAATGACCAAAGTGTATAGTAGCAAATGGAATGTTGCCAAAATAAAATTCCGAACCACTAGCAAGCTTGGATTGATCGACACTACAATCCGAGCTTGAGGGGGAGTGTTGAGAATAAAACAAATATAGAGGGTTAAAAGTGTAAAATAGGAAAATGGCAAAATTGTAATTTAGGAAATTAGGATATTACTGTTGGAATTCTAGGTACCAACGGTACAAAAAAATAGAGGCTATAAATACACAGTAGAGAACTTGTAAAGATAGTAATTTGAGATTCAATACAATAAAAATGAAACTTTCATAGAAATAAATCGATACTGTTCCACATAAATCATTCTCCTCATAACCTCATAAAATTCAACAAAATCTATTGATATTTCTGGTTAATTTTGCTCTAGAAATATGATTAGTGAAGCATGATACTTGAATCAAGGTGTAATTGCTGTGTGTTTGTTAACGATTGTTAATTGGCTACGTGTGCTGTGTTTGCTATGGTTGATGTATAATTTTCTCAGTGGAATTTCGTAATTCATTTTGGTTTTTGTTTACTTTCCCCCAGCAATTAGGTAATTAAATTCCTTAAAATTATAAGCTAATTGATGGTGTACTGTTCTCTAATCACATCTCAGTTTATGACTGATAAAATAACGGAGTCAAACACCCACAATTTCATTAGCATGACCTTTAGAAACCTGGTAAATACCTAGGACTGTCGAATCTTATCCTCTGCATTTATACCAATGTTTCAAACATCTTCTTGTATTTTTTTAAATGAATTGGTAACAATAACAAAATATAGCTTATGTAACTATTTAGGTTGTTGTTAATAACGGTTAAGTAATTTTGTTGTTCTTAATATTAGATAGTCAATATTAACAAACGGTTGAATAGTTTGTTAGACAGTTTTTAGATAGACTGCTTGTACGACTCACTTGAACGGTTGAACCTAATCCGGGTTAATACAAGGAGACCCATGTCAAATCTAACTCATAAAAATTCAAACCAATTTCATGAGTAGATTGGTTTAAACAACAAGAAAAAAGCCCACAATTTTATCAGCCCATAATTTTCTCGTGATCAAACCTAGGAAATGCGGTGCCATTATGTTATTGCTGCCCTGACAATTGACTCGTGGAGGTTCTAAATAACTTTTCACCAGTGTTCTAAATAGCGCGCTATAGCGGCGCTATAGCGTTTTTGGACCCCAAACGCTACGCTACGACATCAAAATACGCTATTTGCGCTACGGCCGCTATAGCGGCCGCTACAACACTATAGCGGTCCGCTACAGCGCTATTTGCGCTATACAATATGAGTTTTTTTTTATTTTTTATTTTTAAGCAATTTATATGGGTTTTAAATTAAGATAAAAAAATCTCAAACCGAAATTGAATTTGTTGCTACTTGCTACAAATAAATCAATTTGAAATTGGGAATAGAAATTGAAATTTGAATAGAAAAAAAGTCCAAACCGGAATTGAAATTTGAATAGAAAAAAAGTCCAAACCGGAATTAAAATTTGAATAGAAAAAAAAATAGATTATGTCATGGATCATGATACTTAAGATATTTTTCATAGAAAAAATCGATAGTTTATGATATTACTATGGATAATTTGAACCGCAATTTGGACTTTGTACGGGTTCAATATGAATATTATAATTTCTTAATTACTTTGGAGTTATTTATTGTTCTATGAGACCTTAGATAATGTTGATATTTAGTACAAATATTGAATATACGAAATGTAAAAAAAAAAAACGCTATTTGGAATAGCTTCCGCTATAGCGACGCTATTCGCTATAGCTTTTTTTTTAGCCTTCCCGCTACGACGCTATAAACGCTATTTAGAACCTTGCTTTTCACTAATCACTTCCATGATTGCAAAACCCCTCCAATAAGTCTTGCTCCAGATGCGGAGCAGAATTTTGGGATCGTGCCGACAAAAAAAAAAATTGAGCAGGTAGAAAAAAGTTTAACGAACAGTACAAATAAAATTTGAACTTTTAAATGCGTCATTTTTTTATGAAAATTCGATTTTTTTACTAAGCAGCTTGTATTTGTAGGTTTTCACATGAGCATCAAAGTATCCTTCCGGTGGACAGGTGGCTTATGGGGGACTGTTCCCATTTTCCTCCAGGTGGGGATCATCTAACGGGCTGTTTTTCTTTTTAGGTCTTGGTTGGGCCTCGGGATGCTCTCCGTATATATTTGGGTTGGTTAGTCTCGATGGTCAACGCAAACTAATCCAATATATATTGGTGTGGTACACGGGGCGGACCAGAGTATTCCAGGGACAGCTATATTGGTGATATCCTGGTGGTATATAAGGGCAGACTCAGAGTATTACAGGAGGGCAGTTGTTTTCTCTGAATTTTGAGTTTTAATGGAAATTTATCGGTTTTGACCGATTTTGTTCTCTTTGAAAATTTTTTTATCTCTCTCTCTAGATGTTTGATTTGTAATTCGGATTAAATTTAAGATTAAAATTGAAATAATTTTGTTGAATTTTGACTTGTAATTAGAATTATAAGTTATAGCATCAGAAATTACAAGTCAAAGCATTGGAAAGTATAAGTTAAAACATTATTTTTTATCAAGTACCCAATTGGTTAATGAATTTAAATTCAATTAGATATTTAAACCCGATTCGATATTTTTTTGCTCCCCTCCCCTGATGAAAACCCTGAATCCGCCCCTGGTGGTATAGTTCAAAACAAGTTGACATAGATAAATTGACTTTATTGAAGCCAAGCTTCCATATGGAGCATGCCAAAAAGAAAAAAAAAAAGACCGGAAAGGTAGAAAGGGCAGAGTAACTGAATATTTTCTCTGCATTTTAATTTGAGGTGAGAATTTATTTTTCGTGTTTTCCTGCATGTATGTGTACGGTGTACCTAGAAATAGAATATCATTATACGTTTTTATTTGCTCGTTATTTGTTAATTTTAACAAGTAAACATAAAATACAATTTAAACTATATCTTAACCAGGATAAAGTCAATATAAAATTGGGGGAATTTCATGCATCCCCTTAGAAACCTTGAAATTACGTATTCCCCCCTCTAAAATTCTTAATATCATATTTACCCTTCTAAAGTTCAAAAACTCACAAATTTATCCAATTTATTAATTTTTCTAATAGAACTCATTTTAAATTTATAAATGACCCATTTTACTCTTTCTTCATCTATTATTTTCTCCTCTCTTTGTTCCCAGAGATTTTGCCCTTGTTTTTTGATGTAATTTTTTATTAAAGGAAGAATGCCACTTTTTTATTCACATTTTTTTTTCTCCGAGTTATTTTGGATTTCTGAGCAACGTGTAGCATATATATATAAGGCCCGGTTTGCAACCTTGCTGGTTCATACTGGCACTTGCCAGTGCTTGAATTGGGTGACACAACATGACTGCCTTTTTTTGTATTTAATTATATATGGATGAACGGTTATTCTTTCTACATTTTTTCTTTAATTAGTGGAAAACCAATGCTCAAATAACAGAAGTTTAGTGGTTGTGTTTGCTTGTTTGTACATCGATTATTTCAGATCGAATTTATATCTATTGATTGATACATAATTGCTACATCTATATGTTCTCAACATATGACATTTTTCGTCATGAGTTTCTTTCTGGTACGTCTTTATAACTATTTTATTTTGATCTTGTAATGCTTTTTAGTTTTGAATTCAAAACGCATACTGTTTCCTTTGAGCCATAGTTTGTAATTTGCTATTATTATTGCATAATGATTCAGTTAAAACATTCAATTTTTTTTTTTTTGCAGCTTAGTTTTCAGACTTCTCATTCTTTTGTGGAACGCAATATATTGTAATTTGTGAAAAAATGATCTGTATGAAAATTTTGCTTCCTCATGTGTTCATATCCTACTGTGAAACTTGTGTTCGACTAAAATATACTTTGAAGATCCTTAGAAAGTACTGTACTTGTAGTATGTTTGCTTTACCCATAAAAAAAAAATAGAATTGGTAAACAGTGAAACTAATTAAAAGATAACTTATCATATGAGATAGATAACAATATCACTCACTGATGCAATTGTACTGTTACCGACCCCGGCTCAAGATCGTTTATTGTCCACATATTTTAAAAATGGGAATTTCACGGTTAAGAAGGCATACCAACTCTTTAAGGTCCTGTTCGGCATTTACTGTTCACGTGGAAAAAAAAATAATTTACTCAGAGTGAATTTTTTTTTTTCCCACGTGAACAGTAAAAATCAATTCAAAAATTTTGCTTTCCTGTGTCCATTCCTCAGCCCACACTGCAGCCGAACAGGCCCTAAAGAGGATATAGATAGGGGTAGCCACAGGAAATTCTGGACATGGTTGTGGAAGGAAGAATGTTTGTTGCCAAAACTCAAGATGTTCATATGGAGAGCGGTTCGAAACGCTATACCTGTCAGAGCGGTTCTGTTAGTATGCATACATTATGTCTCTTCTATATGCCAAATTTGTGGTAAAAACAGATGAATCAGTTATGCATGCCCTCTTTAGTTGTGATTTTGCTAGAGCAGCCTGGCTCGCCTCTCCTTTGGGACTAAGAACAGATCAGTTGCAAGGGGATCTCAAAAAACAATTCAATGCTTCTCAGAAACATTGTCAGAACAAGATTTCTATAAATCGATTTGTACGATATGGGCGGTTTGAAGGAGCACAAATGATGTGGTATATGCAAACAAAAATCGGAGCCTCAGCACGTGCCAGGAATACTATAGAAGAGAGGAGGAAGCTTGCTGATTCAGGACACCCTGTACCGGTTGGTTTGGTACCGAGTCCAAAGTACGCCAGGAATTACAAAACAACCAGGAGGTCCCTCAATCAATTTACAGAATCACATATAATTAAGTGGTTATGTTATTATCCTGCGTGTGAAAATTGAAAAGTCAGTGCGTTTGAAACTTGAGGTTTCTCTGGGAAAGAAAAGAAAGGAGAAAAAAGAAAAGATGAAGAAAGGGTAAAATGGGTAATTTATAAATTTTAAATGAGTTTTATTAAAATAATCAATATATTGGATAAATTTGTGAGTTTTAGAACTTTAGAAGGGTAAATATGATATTATAAATGTTAGAGGGGGATATACGTAATTTCAAAAATTTTGAGGGGATACATGAAATTCCCCCTATAAAATTAGATTAATTTTTAATTAATTGGATACCTGGAATCCTGGATATGCAAATTCCAGTTTGTATTAATTAACTTAACCGCCCCCCACGTGGGACCCGTCGACCGTGTCATTTCTTAATAAACCATCAGAGATCCGCCACGTAATCATTTGGGTACAAATAAAATAAAATAAAATAAAGGATAACTTCGATCTCGCGTACACCTGTCAAGAAAGTAGAGGAACATGGCTTTTCTGGAAAGGAAAATTTTCTTGTGAGTAATCTGCGGCGGGCATAGTGTACACGTGTACAGTGAACCTGTCAAGTGTGAAATCCACCATTTTTATGTTACTTCAATAACTTCAATTAGTGTTTCATAACATGAGCGTTTGACTTTTTAACAACAAATTACAACATGGCAAGTCCTTGCCAGGTGAGCGTTTTGACTCCTTGCTGTCAGATTTTTGTCCTCTCTCTCTCTCTGTTTATTACAAAATGGATTCGTCCTTTTCAATTTGTCAAATGTTTTCCTTACATATTTATTTTTTCATATGAAATTTTTAAGAAGAGAAGAAGTAGAAATAGCAAGCATAAAATAAATAATATGTGACAACAGAATTTGAATTTAAAAGTTCACATTTACAAAGTGAAATTCAAACCACTAAACTACAAATACATATTTAACATTTTATAATGTAGTCAATTTATATAAAAATAAAAATTAAATTTCAATATACACGATTGAAAAAATTTTAAATCATGAGATTGTAGATTTATCCCTTCCTGTAATGGTTGTCTTTCCAAAATACTCACAAATAGTAGTCCAACTCTTTACAAAAAAAAAAAAAAAACACTGAATAAATTGAATCAATGGAAATAATTTGAGGAACTACCTAGGGTGAAAACGGAGCGGATACATAGCGGATAGTGATAAAACCATATCTATATCTCTTTTTTGTTTTTCGGATTTGGATACGGAGCGAATATCAGACGAATCCAGATACAAATACAGATCGGATCGGATATTTATTAAGATAATATAAAAATTATTAAAAAATACTAAAGGTCATAATATTTATCTAATTATAATGGTGAATAATATATATTAAAATATATATTATATATCTACTATTTGAATATGGATAATAGAAACGTAAAATCATATCAGTATTCATATTTACACGATATTCAAATATCGAATATCCACATTTAATTTTTCGAATACAGATTGAATATTATCCATACTGTTTTCAACCTTAGAAACTACGTATAATAAGATTTTTAATTTAATAGTTTTAAATATCACATGCGATTTAAAGTTGATATTCCAAATTTTTAAAAGGCAAGGGCCACTCGTGCTCTGATTCGTTGTCAGCTTTTGACAACTATTAATCTCTTTTTTTAGGATAAATGTGGAAGTTATTATTATAAAATACCAGCGGTGTCAAATTTTAGACAGCTAATTAATCTTGTTTAAGTTTTTTAATATAACTTAATTTCAATTCTATTAAAATATTACCGAAATTTTTATTAATATTAAAAAAAATTCAAATTTGCACCCAAATTCAACTTATTTATAAATCTGTCCAAACCAAAAAATTATTTTCCGGATCTAGAGTCTCTTTACGGAAAGTTATTTTCTGGATTTGGAGTTCCCGGAAATAACTCTGAATTTAGTTTTTTTAATTAAATAGAAAATGTTATGATTTATTTATTTTTTGTAGTGAAATATTAGAAACATTTTTATATTTCTTTGAAAATAGATAAAATACTATATAATTGAATTTATTAGAAAGACTACGACAAATAATTCGTATCAACATTTTTCAGGCCGGATTTTTTGCGGCTGCAAGAAAAATTAAAATATTTCTATGTGTGTTATTGGAAAAAAAAATTTGGATTTGAGTTATTGATCCCGGTTCAAAAGTCACTTCTGAGTAAATAAAAAAACATCATGGTCTTTCTAGTACATTCAAATTCTAAGATACTGCATCTATTTTGAAAAAAAATTGATATAAAAAACATTTCGTTCTGGCATTTTGTCAGATCAAATTGTGTTTTTTCGAAAATAGAAGGACCGTGATATTTTCTTTATTTACTCAGAAGCAGTGTTCTAAATAGCGCGCTATAGCGTTTTTGGACCCCAAACGCTACGCTATGACATCAAAATGCGCTATTTGCGCTACGGCCGCTATAGCGGCCGCTACAGCGCTATTTGCGCTATAAAATATGAGTTTTTTTTTTATAAGCAATTTATATGGGTGTTAAATAAAGATAAAAAAAATCTCAAACCGAAATTGAATGTTTTGCTACTTGCTACAAATAAATCAATTTGAAATTGGGAATAGAAATTGAAATTTGAATAGAAAAAAAGTCCAAACCGAAATTAAAATTTGAATAGAAAAAAAAGAAGATTATGTCATGAATTATGATGCTTAAGATATTTTTAATAGGAAAAATCGATAGTTTATGATATTACTATGGATATTTTGAACCGCAATTTGCACTTTGTACGGGTTCAATATGAATATTATAATTTCTTAATTACTTTGGTGTTATTTATTGTTCTATGAGACTTTAGATAATGTTGATATTTAGTACAAATATTGAATATACGAAATGTAAAAAAAAAAAACGCTATTTGGAATAGCTTCCGCTATAGCGACGCTATTCGCTATAGCTTTTTTTTTAGCCGTCCCGCTACGACGCTATAAACGCTATTTAGAACCTTGCTCAGAAGTGACTTTTGAACCAAATCAATAACTCACATCCAAAATATTTTTTTTTTTTTTTTCCAGTAACATACAAAGAAATATTTTAATTTTACTAACAACTGCAAAAAATCCGACCTGAAATTTTTTTATCTGCGTTATTTGTCCCAGTCTTTCTAATAAATTCAATTATATAGTATTCTATCTATTTTTAAAAAACTATAAAAATATTTCTAATATTTCAATACAAAAAATAAATAAATCATAACATTTTCAATTTAATTAAAAAAAAACAAATCAGGAGAATAATTTTCCGCAAAGAGATCCTCTGGATCCTCTGAATCCACAAAGATTTTAATTGTGGCTCGTACGTTGTCCATCGCAACGAAATTCTACAAAAAAAAAAAAAAAAAAAGAATTACAACTGAAAGTAATAGTTTTCAGGAAGTTATCCTAAATAAAATAGTTTTCAGGTTGTTCTTGACAATTTTGTAGTTGAAATTTATAATCTAATTCATCATAGGAGGTGCTTAGCAAATCATAGGATCTCAAGTAATGATGCAATATATATAGCACAACACAAAGAAAACAGTCTAGAGATGCACTTTATAATATTAGAAATAGTGAGACTATGCTACTTTGCAATGCACGCGTAGATCCTTAATTTACTCACTCAATTTTGACATTATTCTATTAATCACAATATATTGCATAGTAAAAAAGTTGCAAATTAGTATTAAGAAACAACAAGTGGTACAAATACATAGTGTTTAATTAAAAGTTAAATGCATTATGCTAAGAGTGAGGCTATGGAACTATGCATAGCGTGGATTGATATGTATTGTAGATTAAAATTTTATTTGAAATTTCAAACAATTAATAACGTAAATTTTAGCATGTAAGTGCATTTTCATATGAAAATCACGTTGAATAGTTCATATCGACTATTTGAATTTAAAAACAAATATATTAATTTGTAGT
>JAJGRX010000382.1:0-23502 GCA_025461125.1 Carex kokanica
TTATATATATATATATATATATAGGTTGGTTAAGATCAAAGTGGTGTGACAAAAGTCTTAGTGCTACCAATTAGTTTTTGCAATTTTAAAGTTCAAATAGTTAATTTGAAGTGCTCAACATGTTCTCGATATTAAATGTGCTTAGAGACCAAATTTTACATTTTTTTGAATTTTTTTTACTATTTTTTATGGATTTTTGAATATCATTGTGTTTTCATAATAAAAAATAAATAAATAAAATATGAAAAACAGTGATTTTCAAAAATCTATAAAAATAGTAAAAAAATTTCAAAAATTGTAAAATTTGGTCTCCAAGTACATTTTAATATGGAGAACACATTAAAAACTCAGATTAACTATTTGAACTTTGAAAATCGCAAAAACAAATTGGTAGTACCAATATCTTGGCCATACTACTTTGATCTTAGCTAACACTTACATGCACGATGATAAGTATGGAAAAGGTCATAAAACATCATAACAGCATTGATGTTCAATGCAACAAAGCTAACTTTAGTCGCAACAAAGCTAACTTTAGTCACAACAACACACATCCTCGTATAACCTGAGTAACGTTTAACGGATGTTTTTTTGTTTTTGTTTTTTTTTGTTTTTTGAAAGGTATGGTTAACTGATTTTATTTTTTTGAGAAACAACCAGGGTCTAGCCCTCGTTTTCATTAACCATATGTGGTTACAAAAGATGAGTTTCTGAGTAGAAACCCAGGTAAGAAAACAGAAAATTAGAAATTAAAAATTTAAAAATTAAAAATTAAACAAGTTGGATTAAGGTTAATAAGAAGTCCTTTGGTTGTATCTTTTACTGTAGGGGTCTTCCTCCGTGTGTTGCCCATCCACTGTAGGCGCACCTCCTGTACCAGTTCCTCTATTTGTTTGGTGTGTTATGTGAAAATACGGCAGCATCTCTCCCTCCAAATTACGAACTGTGACATAAGCACGAGTTCCCTCGTTTTCCTTGGTGTGCTGTGCCGCACCAGTATTGCGAGATAATCCTGACCCGGGCTGTTCATTGCGCCTCCGGACAGCACCCTGTCATAAACCGCTAAGGCAAAACTGCATTCATTGAACATATGTTGTACCGTTTCATCCTCCCTTCTACACATGTAACATATTCCCGACATGTTGTACCCCCTAGATTTGAGGTTGTCCGTGGTTAGAATTTTGTTTCGAAGCATGAGCCATGTAAAGACCTTAAACCGAGGCGGTACCGTCAGTCCCCAGATTTTGTGTATGTCAGAGTTTATTGTCGGTCCAGGTTAACTGATTTTATTGCACATGATAATTCCTATTTGTTAAAACTAATCGCTTAGTCACTTCATTGAACGTCCTTTTACAAATTAATGACAATTTGAAAATATTCTTATCCTGATTAATTCGTTTTAAGTTGTCGTTACACGGAAGGTAGAAGCCCATGTGTTATGCTTGGGAAATAAGAGAAAGTTTTGCATTTCTCGATCCAATTTTAACCAAATATTTTACGAAACATCAAATTAGACGAAACTTTTGAAAAACAATTAATGTTGTTTCATCTTTTCATGTAAATTACTCAACCAATGACAAAATTGAAAAACGACTTCAATTGAAAAAAAAAAAACACAGAGGAGATTTCATGTATATCATTCAAAAACCTTGAAATTACATATATTCTCCTCAAATTTTCGTTATATCATATTTACCCTTCTAAATTTTAAAAACCCACAAATGTACTGAATATATTGACTTTTCTATTAAAAATCATTTTAATATTATATTGTTATCATTTTATCCTTTATTAAAACATAAAAATATCGAGTCAATGTAAAAAAAATATTCAGTATTCTAATTGGTCTGTTTTCGAGGAAAAATTAGTTATTTCTCTAATTGTGCACATGGTGACCTTTAGGTGTCAGCTTGTCTGTGTCACAATTAAAAAAAACGAACAATTTTCTCTTACAAACAACTAATTAGAATACTAAATATTTTTTTAAATAGCCTACATATTTTTTTTTTATTAAAGGATAATATATGTACTAAATTTAAAATGAGTTTTAATAGAAAGCAAGTAATTGGGTAAATATGTGAGTTTTTAAAATTTAGAAGGATATGATATAAGGAGAGTTCAAATGCCTCTACTTTTTATGCCTTCATCATCCATCATGTTTTCATTTTTTAAATATCTAATACAAAAAATTTAAAACCTTTATGGCAAAATAAAACTATTTTCTCTACATATATATACAAAATTATCCCTTTTCGATTTTACTTTTATATGAACAATAAGTTGAAAAATCACTGTCCATAATTTATCCATATAAATGTTTTTTTTTTAAGCTCTTGATACTGATCAAAGCAAATTAAGTCAAAATCTCGTAATTTCGTATATATATTCATAAAGAAAATGATATAGATTAAATCTAACGGTTTTCTAGTCAATGTAAGAAAAATATTCAGTGTTCTAATTGGTCAGTTTTTGGGAAAAAAATATTTATTTCTCTATTTGTGATGCGCAAGGTAACCTTTATGGAGTAACCTTGTTAAAAAGATGAACAACTTTTCCTTACAAATAACCAATTCGAAAACTAAATATTTTTTTAAATAGCCTACATATTTTTTTTTACTAAAGGATAAAATATGTACTAAAACTAAAATGAGTTTTAATAGAATGCAAGTAATTGGTTAAATATGTGAGTATTTGAAATTTAGAAGGATAAATATGATATGTTGAGAGTTCAAATGCCATATTTTTTTGAGCTTCTATCATATCTTTATTTTTTAAACATCTAATACTAAAATTTTTAAATTAATATGTCAAAATAAAACCGTTAGATCTATCTTATTTTCTCTACATGCACATAAAATTTTATCACTTTTCGGTTTTACTTTTATATGAATCAATAAATTGAAAAATCAGTGTCCATAATTCATCCATATAAATGTATTTTTTAAAGCTCTTGATAACGATCAAAACAAAGTCAAAATCTCGTAATTTCGTATATATTCATAAAGAAATTGATATAGATCACATCTAACGGTTTTATATTGATATTTGAGTTTAAAATTATAGATTATTAAAGGTTTAAGAAATGGAGGCATGATGTAGGCATTTGAACCCTCGTATGGTATGATGAATTTAAAGGGAGAAATAAGTAATTTCAAAATTTATCAAGGGTATACATAAAATTCCTCCAAAAAGAAAAAACAGTGGGGTTGCATTAGCTAGACAGCTAGTTACTATCCGACCCAGAATTGTAACATTCTCTCCGGCCATTTCTGGGAAAAGAATTTTTTTCCTGCACCTACCATCTTCCGTGTGAAGATTCTTTTTACCTGTTGGGTCCACTGTCAAACTGAAGCAGCCTTTCATAACATAAATTGAGGCGGCTATACTTTGTGTGATTTAATTGTATCAAGTATCATTAATGTTTTGTGAGATTTAATGCATCAGTATTATTGGAATTGCGACCACTATAGTTTCTGAGAAAAATATTCGCATCAGTATCATAAATGTTTTGTCTTTTACTATTGTTTTAGTGTGTAATTTTTTTTTATGATTGTTAAAAATGTAAAGAATGTAAAAGAATATAATGTCTAGCGTTATTGTTTTAATCATCATTTTCTATGTAGAGCTCCGACTCTAGTAAACTTTATGAGGACAAAAAAGGCTAAACCTTTCTTCACTTAAAAAAAGTTAAAAACAAGAAGAGGCAAATCTTCAACAAAAAGTAATTGTTTTTTTTTTTTTCTAAAAACACGTAATTGTCACTTTTCACAAATAATATATTACGCAATGAACTCTTTTGGAGAAATTTGAGTCTTACGCCATTGGACTCAAATTTGAGTTCAATGAGTTTCCAGTCCATTCGATTCATTTTAAGATCCGTACATACCGTTTAATATCCATACATATCTAGCATACACGAATTTTAAAACGAATCGGACAAACTGGAACCCATCGGACTCAAATTTGAGTCGATGGGTGTCAAACCCAAATATTTCTCCTCTCTTGGACCTCCAAGAAAAAGGTAAATAATATTTAAGTTCGAGAACAATCGAATCGAATCAACCATTATAAATGACGTTAAAATACAATTTACATGTTCACATCCAAGTTCAAGCTTTATTTATACATACTAATTTAGTATGATTAATTTTGGCTGGATGACTTACTGCTCCTCCAATTTATAAAACAGACTGCCATCATACACACTTCTTACCTTTTGAAGAAATCCATCTTTATCCTTTCCAAGATCATACGAAAGTCTCCATTCACCCAAACTACCAAAACTGTTAGGATTCAACATGAGAATAAAAAAAAAATTATTGATGACTCCTAAAATTTATAATGAAAAATACAATATCAAGATGCTGAAATAAAACCTAGTTGGATTGTATTTTAACTTGTTAAATAAATTGATAGCTTATCAACCCAATTTGCACAAAGAACAAAACTCAAGGTTAATTTCTGAAAGAGGTAAATACTTACTTACCATTGCTGTCAGTCGGATCTTTGTTTACTTGTAGCGTGTTATCTAACTCTTGAGATTTGAGTGCATTCGAATTTGTTTTTGCATATTTCGTGAAAATCTCTTCAAACTTTTCAGAAACAAACCTATAGTTTCATAATTACAGCCCATTAGATGAGGCAAATTAAGTGAAATCATCCATTTTTGTCATACTGTCAATCATATTTTCTTACTCATCATGACGACATGACCGGTTGTATTGCACAGCGGCACAATCATATTCACACTGTTATTTGCTTCCTTTTATTTTCTTTTAATCTTTACTTTTACTATGATTAAAATCACTTTGCGTTCATCAATATACAACATGAAACCATGCTCTTGCACGCATAAGGCAAACCGTGGAATGCATTTGTATTAAATCATTTTAATCTATGCTATGTTGCAGCAGGAAGAGAACCCGATTTAGTAGATTATCATGAGTAGTGGAATAGTTAATAAAAAAAATATATAATTCACAATTAGCAATGTTCTTGGTTCAAAAATATAAACTCCTCAAATACTTTGCACTTAATTACCTTCCCGCAAAGTCATAGACATCCGTATCGCAAGGTGATGGAATTCTCCCCTTCTGTTTGTATATGTTGTTTTAGAAGGACATTTCATCAATTTTATCATATAGAAATAGAATCAAGGATGTGGGGTTGTTTCCGCCACTATACATTCCATGATAATAGCAGGAATGACAGAGAACTCTGAATCTCCTGATTAAAAACTACAGTTCCAATAGGATCCCAGATGTTGCCAGATTAATTAAAACCTCTAAAAGTACTGTGAATCTGGTCCGATCATTTGAATAATAAGGTCCCACTTTTTCAAAGATTGAACAGCAGACATTGATTTGAGAATATGAGATGTATAGATAAAAGAAGAGTACAGGAACTGTTTTGGGACTGAGAATTCCATTGATGAATAGCGCACTCATTGTGGCCGTTCCAACACCAAGACCAAGTGCACGCATGCCTGAGACAAAAACACAGAAATATTAACCAAAAGGTCCAAAACACAAAAAAGTAAGGTAAAAGAAATTCAAACTTTATCCAACAAAAACAAGGAAGAAGGATATACCAGGAGTCAGGACGGAGTAGAGATATTTAATAAGGCGAGTCAAATTTTTAGGATGAGCCTAATTTATTTGAATATTAAATATATTTTTTTATGTTTTCCAGAAATGTATAGAAATAACTGAATATTTTGTAAAAAATTTAGGGTGAGACATAATTATATATATAGAGAGTTGGGCTATTGTACTTCGTGAAGTAAAACGACTTCACGCTCATATTTCCATTTTGAAAATTCAAAACGTCGATCCGAACCATTCAAGTTGTTCTCCATATTGAAATGTGCCTGGAGACCAAATTTTACATTTTTTGGAATTTTTTTACTATTTATTAAGCCACTTTGAAAATCGTTGATCCATTAGCCCAGAATTTTTTACTATTTTTTACTGTTCACAATGGATCAGCGATTTTCAAAGTGGCTTAATAAATAGTAAAAAAATTCCAAAAAATGTAAAATTTGGTCTCCAAGCACATTTCAATAGAGAGAACAACTTGAATGGTTCGGATCGACCGTTTTGGATTTTCAAAATGGGAACTATGAGCGTGCAAGGTAAAACATTAGCTTTACTTCGCGAAGTACAATAGCACAATTATATATATATATATATATATATCTCCATTCTATTATTAAGCACGTTGGGTGTCCGATCCGCCAACGGCTACGATTGAAAGATTAATTTTTGGATCTAATCTCAGCTCTCCAATCACATAATCTATCTTTTTTTGATTAAATACATATGTTTTATGTGTAGAAGTTTAAATTTAGCTACAAACATACTCGCCACACATACCGCTACACGATGCGTTACGATTAAAATTAAACATACTCTAAAATTTAGCGATATAATACTCCGTTTCCTTATTTTTTTTTTGTTTCCTTATTTCTCCCTCTCAAATTGAAATTTTCTATATGGCGGATCACAATGCAAATCAATTTTTTGTTCACTTCCTTATTTATCTACTTCATTATTTCTATACATATTATTGTGATAAATGTAGAATATATTTCTAATTTTATTTTTTTATGAAATTTGTCATTTTGTATGAGAATTTATTTTTGTTATCTTATCATATATTCCATTGCAACGCATTGGCAAGATACTAGTATATATATATATAGAGAGAGAGAGAGAGTGGCTAATATCAAAACGTTTGTTCCTAAGCCCTCGTGCAACCAGTTCGTTTTCGGATTTTCAAAGTTAAACGGTCGATCCAAACTGTTAGATGTGATCTCTATATTAAAATCTACTTGGAGACCAAATTTTAATTTTTTGGGAATTTTTTACTATTTATTAAGCCACTTTGAAAATTTCTGATCACATGATCCAGAATTTAGTTACACTTTTTACTGTTCACGGCCCGGATCAGCAATTTTCAAGTGGCTTAATAAATAGTAAAAAAAATTTCAAAAAATGTAAAATTGGTCTCCAAGATATTTTAATATAGAGTTGAACATCTAACGGTTTGGATCGACCGTTTGGACTTTGAAAATCCAAAAACAACTTAGTTGCACGAGTGCTTAGGAACAAACGTTTTGATATTAGCCCCCCCCTCTCTCTCTCTCTCTCTCTCTATATATATATATATAATATATATATTAATTTTACGTATTTCTTATAATTTTTTAATTCATAGAAATAGAAAGATAATTTTGGGAAAAAAAAAAAAATTAAAAAAATTAAGCAAGGGGACAAGTGTTCTCCCGATTCCATGTGATTCACTACTCTAGGTAATTTTACGTATTTCTTTAAGTTCACCAAGTTTCTTTGTGAACTCAACTCTCAAATCTATCAGATTGGTTTTCACATGACGAATTCAAACTATTGAAATCCTTCTATCTTACGTGTGATGTGTCTACATAACGGATGTAGTCTGCACGAATCTTAAAACAGATCGAATGGTTGAAATGCATTAACTCAAAAGTTTCCTTTTGAGTTAATGCAGAGGATACGAATTCAGCAAACTTTGCCCTACGTTGATATTTCTTAGAAGTTACTTTGTATTTAGAAATTGTTTTGTATTGTCAATTATATTGAAGTTTACATTACTAATTCAATACATGGAGTTTGACAACACCGATCAAATGATACATGCAAGCAACATTCCTAATTTATCTAATTGTGCAATTAATCCTCATAAAAGTTACCAAGTAGTGCAAACAACATAAACTAAGTTATCTACTCAAATAAACATCCATAAAATTCATGTCCTTATTACAATTACAACACACCATATTCAACAATTTCTTTTGATTTTACTAAATTCACTATATTTTATTTGACATTTTACATGAACATGCTTTATCTTGGTTAGGTTCCAAAGAAATGGGTCAAACTAATTAACTTTCAACTAATAAAACATTTTTTGAAAATTAAATCTTGTTTTAGTCCCAAGTTTTTGGCGGTGTAGAAATAGACATGTGACAGTGGACTTACGTTGTTGTTTAAATTCTTTCGCAAATCACATCTTATTCAAAAGGAGTTTGGGTAAGAAATTAACAACAATGCACTGTCACATGCCATTCATATACCGCCAAAAACTTGAGATCAAAGCATGATTAATTTTAATAACATGTTTTATTAGTTGAAAGTTAGTTTGACCTATTTCTTTGGAACCTAACCAAGAAAAAACATGTTCTTGTAAAGTGTCAAATAAAATATAGTGAAAATAAAAAGAAAATGAAATTTATCACAAGCTGTCCAATAGGGGTGGCAAAAAAAGCTCGTAGCTCATGGCTCGATCGTGACTCGCACCTGACTCGCTCGCTAATAGCTCACTCGTTACTGGACCGAGCTGTAACGAGACAGCTCGCCACTAGCTCGTCCAGAACGAGCTAGCTCGGCTAGGCATCAATTTGTAATTTGTATGAATTTATGTGCATTTTATACTGTCCAGCTCGGTTAAAAACAACATCCAGCCAGACCTAGTGAGCCAGCTTGGTTTGGCTCGTCACGATTTCGAGTTGAGGTTTTAGTTCGGATACCCTAGGTCCAGCTCGCTCGGTAAGAGCTCAGTCCAAAATTAAGGAGCTCGCCCAGCCCTACTGTCCAACAACTTGCAAAACATGCATTTTCTGAAAATTAAATCATGTTTTAAACCCAAGCTTAAGGCAGTGTAAAAATAGACACATACAGTGGACTTACATTGTGTTTCTTTTGAAAATCACAACTTAATTCAAAATGGGGTTTGTGTTAAGAGATTAAACAATAATGCATTGTCATGTGCCTTTATACACTGCCGAAATCTTGGGTTTGAAATATGATTTAATTTTTGAAATATGTTTTGCATGTTGTTGGACAGCTTGTGACTCATTTCACTACGTACAAAGTAATCCACTACTTCACATGAAGCAACAACACAATAATTAAAAGACATATCACAACCATAAACACACAAAGTACAATTAATACTACTAGCTGTTTCTTGAGAATCGAATATACTTCTGCCTCATTCGATATCTTGCATCTTGTTTGCAAGGTTGCATATGAGAATTTAAACTTACGTTACTTAAATTGGCAATGTTGTCACACTAGCACATCCATTGATTGCATTGTGGACATGTATAAAATTTCCTCCTCGGATTCTTTCTAGTCATTGTAAACATCACAACAGTCGGCTTAAGACATATATTGCAATAGGGATTTGATGAGTAACGACAATTTTAGCTACTCATTTTGCACAAAACAAAAATACATTAAATAACTAATCCCTAGTTTAAATTATTTCCTAATTTAAGAAACCATTCAAAATAATTATTAAAATAAACATTAAATAAACATAAAATAAGGAGAGAAGAGTGATCTAGCATACAAATGACGCCGGGAGAGGAAATGCTACCTTCTTAGTTTGTCGATTTTGGAAAGTTGATTTTTGCAGTGAGCTAGTGTTTGGGGATATCAAAGGATTGGGGATAATTGACCTAGGGCTAGTTTACTGGAATATATATATAACATCATAACCATCGGTTCAATATATGGAACAAATAGTGTATACTAAAACTGAGGTTCCAATTATTTACAGCGTTGCCCCTGAGAATATATGCCATCGGTTCAAAATGGTAATGAGTTGTTATTGCTTTGTACTAACACCACGACTCATGTAACACAAACAGGATGGTAAAAGTCACTCCCTCAATGCCATCGTCCGTTGAGCCAAACTGATGTCGAAGAGGTCACTCAATACTAACTGTACTTTAAAATGTACTCGATAACAAAGGAGGGGGGCCATCAACGCCATCAGTTGATTAGACTGAATAGTCAATAAAAAGTTTGAATTAATTACAACGCTGTCCCTGGTTACATACACCATCCATGCGCAAGGACACCAGATGGTAAAGGGGCAATAGTAAATATGGTTTTGCACCTTGGGTAAGGTAATAAATTCTCATGATAAAGGCGATTACTACATACGAATGGTATGAGTCAGGCCAAACAAACAAGCATACTTCTACGATGGGTACGAAGTCAACGGGTATCGATTTCACAGAGAATCATCTGGAGAAAACAAGGTAACTCAAAGTAGCGGTGTTTGCATCAAAGGAGAGTGGGATGCAAATGGCGAACAAATCGACTACAATGGAGTTCTCCAAGAGGTAATAGAGTTAGAATATGATGCCCACAAGGTAGTTCTCTTTAGATGTTATTGGTTTGACATAATAAACGGTGTAAAAGTAGACCGCAAACATGGTATTGTTGAGGTTAAGCATACTTCTCACCTTGCAAATTACAAGCCTTTTGTATTAGTGGCTCAAGCAACCCAAGTGTGCTATCTACCTTATGCATCACAAAAGGCCGAAAGACACCCATGGTGTGTGGCAATGAAAACAAGCCCGAAGTCGAGGTTTTGTGCTGAGGGCGATGATGCAAACCTCGAATTTTACCAAGAGGAAAGACCGGATAATCCAATTGAGCCAACAATTGGACAAGACTTTGATTTGAATGGTATGGTCCAACGAGAAGACGAGTTCGAGCTACTGAACGATACGACAAACCTTCTGCCGACAACATCAAATGAACCGCCTAGTTTGGTAAGGGATGAAAACAACATAAAGGAGGGTGAGGAAGAGCATGACATGGAGCAAGATGATGAAGACATGAATGATTCCGATGAAGACTTAGATGATTCTGATGAAAAATATTAATTGGTAAAAGAATACACATATGTGTTACTTTTTGCATTTCAATTTACTTTACATTTTACTATCCAGTAATGCATTTTGGTCAAATGCCTTTTCTAACATTTTTCTCTTTTTTTGGTTTGTAACAGGTGTTTACACAAGAGCCATTCAAAGGGAGATCTTATTTATTGCTTGCATTTGTCAAAATGTTTTTTATCTACATTAAATATATTGGCTTATTCCAAAGAGCAAAATTTATGCTTTCAATAAAATGTTCCATTTTAAGTATCTCAATTAAATACTACTTGCTGCTGTGATTTAGTTTTGTTCAACATTCAAACGGAGATCTCATATAAACAGAAATGTTTGTCTCCAGGAACAAAACTTTTCCAACGGTAGCCTCATAAAAATATTAAGTCTAACTATAAAATAATATTAACTGGATCAATAAAACATTTTCATGGGTATAGTGGTCCAATATTTTCTTGAGCCTTCACTGTGAAATTATATAAACAGAATAATCAAAACATTTTCAATGGTAGCTCATGGAAATAATATGTCTCACTACTTCTAACTTATTTCCATGCGCATGGGATGAGCTATTTCCATGGGCTATCAATAAAATATAATATTTGGTCTGTTTGGCGAGTCATGGGTCATGCAAAAGTATTTCCAAGAGCTGATAGGAAATATTTCCATGGGCCGACAACAGGGATTTTCATGCACTACTAGTTCCATGGGTCTGCCGTTGGAAATTGTTAAGTGTATCAGAAAAGACAATTTTATTTCCAACAGCCTTTCCTCCCCTTGGAAATAACATAGGTTGCATGCGCTTGAAAAAACCATAAATTCTAGTAGTGTTGGAAGACCTTAGAAATGATAATTTAAAAACTCTACTCTTTACGTTTATTATATCGATTTACTTGACATAACAAGCACAAGTTCGTTGCATTAGTACATGTAGAATAAAGAGATAAGATCCTTATTCTGGTAATTGTTGATCGCTGAAAATGCGAGAAATGACAGATAGAGTTCCCTCAATTATATCTTTTAGTTGTTCTGTATCGCAACTCGTACCTTAGTAGAAGGCACGAGAAAATGATAAGGCATGAGAAAATGAACTCATCATGCAAATTGAGAGGTGGCCAACTTAAACATGTAAATATGTAAATTAATTATCATTAATTTCAATTACATAAAGTGAATGTTCGTCGAATCAGTGAATGTTTGTCGAATCAGAAACACATAAATTGGATCAAATCAGAAATCCATATTGCTGATGAATTATATAACTATCACAGAATATGAAAAGGAGAGTTCAATCTGCTTTTCAAATGTAAAATAACAACAGAAACGAACAGCTAGCAGGTAGGACCTACTACAAACCGGAATCTGTTTTTTAATAAAAACCTTCATATTTTATATACTTATTTTGAAGGACAAAAACCTTGTTCGTGTTTTCTGAGGTTGGTAGCCTGCCCAAGTAAAAAACAAAATCATGTGACAACGACGGATGCCCCTCTTGCTGGAATTTTTTTTATAAACCATAATTGAAAAATATATTTATACGAAACCAATATGATTACTTTTTTTTTTACAAAAATCATAAGAACTGAAATGCTATTTTGATCTGTTATTTTTTTTTATTCCGGACTGAAATAACATTTCGATCCGGTCTCATTTTTGGATTTTTTGTGGCGGCTCATATGAAACTTGTGAAACCAGTACCACAGAAAATTCAAAAAGGAGACCGGACCGAAATGACATTTCGGTTCTTATGGTTTTTGTAAAAAAAAAAAAAATAATCATGTTAGTTTTGTAAAAAAAAAAAAAAAAAAATTAATTATGGTTTATAAAAAAAAAATCCTCTTGTAGCGTTACTGGCATCTTGTGCAAGCTGATGCAATAAGTTTGCACCAACTTGACAAAGATAGATTGGTTGATGCTGCCGCTTGAGGCATTTGTATCCTCTTCTTTTCATTTTTTTTGGGTGGTATTCTGTTATTTTAGATATCTAATTACTTGGGTGGTTAACTTGTATATATCTATTACTTCTAGGCTCTAGCATAAGTTATAAGAATAATGAATGAGAAAATCGAAGTGATGCAATGTATAGATAAGTTAGTTTTCTTCATGGCAGTATTTAAATCCGACTCAATCACTTTCAAGAAATATAGCTATTGCATGCCTTTAATTTTCAAATAATGATAAACCAAAATATAGTCTTGTGCTTGATCAGTAAACCAGCAAATTAAGCAAAGAAGATTAATATTGAAGTTAACTTCATCTTTAATCCTTTTAAACAACATAAAATATTTTATAGAAGATTCAAGTTGCAGAAGTTAGCTTAATTCCGTTGTTTTACTCTAATTAAGATATAATCTTCAGTTACCATTTCTAAACATTTAGCAACAAAGTTAAAAATTGTATAAGGAAATTCCTTTCCTTGAGTCAATAAAATATTATAGCTTAATGTTCTTCTTTTCTTATATAAAAAGGTGCACGAATAGGGATGTGCATTTGATTCAGTTAACTTGACAGTAACAACTGAATTTACTTTATTAAAAATTAAAAATTTATTAAAACAATTCAGTTTCTCGATTTTTTATTGGTCTGGGTTAACTGTAAAAATTCAATTTTCGGCCGACTGACTAATAGATATTGAATAAACTGAACCAACCAAAATATAATAAACTTTATTATTGAAAACCCAAAATATGAGATAATAAATAACTTTTTTAATATGTTAATACCTACAGCTTGTAAAATTGAGTTTCCCTCCCCTTCATGGCCTATTCGACCTCTAAATCATTTTTTCTTTTATCGAAACCCAAATCTATGCATAAATAATAACAATATTCTTGTTTAAAAGTAAGTGCTGGAGCCAAGTGGAGTTGGGGGTTTCCACCATCGCTAAAAAAAAAAAGAAAAATTCAAGAATATACTTCTATTTTTGTCTTTTAAAAAAAATGCAGAAGCATCAGTATTCTAAATAGCGGCGCTATAGCATTTTTGGACCCCAAACACTAAGCTATGACATCAAAATGCGTTATTTGCGCTACGGCCGCTATAGCGGTGATAGCGGTCCGCTATAGCTCTATAGCGGTCCGCTATTTGCGCTATGACCGCTATACAATATGATTTTTTTTTTTTAATAAAACCTATTTGGCAACCACTGCCAAATTTTTCAAAAAAAAACAATATGGATTTTTTTTTAAGCAATTTATATGGGCATTAAATAAAGACTCAAAAAAGCTCAAACTGAAATTGAATTTGTTGCTACTTGCTACAGATAAATCAATTTTTGAAATTGGGAATAGAAATTGAAATTTGAATATAAAAAAAAAATAGATTATGTCATGAATCATGATGCTTAAGATTTTTTTAATAGAAAAAATCGATAGTTTATTATATTACTATGGATATTTTGAACCGCAATTTGGACTTTGTACTGGTTCAATATGAATATTATAATTTCTTAATTACTTTGGTGTTATTTATTGTTCTATAAGACTTTAGATAATGTTGATATTTAATACAAATATTGAATATACAGAATGTAAAAAAAAAAAAACGCTATGTGGCATAGCTTCCGCTATAGCGACACTATTCGTTATAGCTTTTTTGTAGCCTTCCCGCTATGACGCTATAAACACTATTTAGAACCTTGAGAAGCATACTTAAACTTAAAATAATTATAAAATTTTACCTACTCTTAAAAAATTTCCCCAAATTATGCTTATATTTCTATATTTTCTCAGATTTTTGTATAAAAATATACTTAATATTCAAAATAATAATAAATTATTCCTCACTCAATTTTTTTAACCCAACCTGCTAATTATCCTAGCTACGCCTCTATTAACACTAAAATTAGTATTTTTATGCTTGTATTCAAAGTAGAAATAATTTTCTAATTTCTTATCAAGTTCGGAATAGAAATTAGAAAATTTCACCAACCTCCCCTGCCACCCTACCAAGGCTTCAAATTATGTGTGATGCTGTCTTCTAAAATTAAATTAGTGAAGTTGGTATTCAAACAGTGAATGGCGGTCTTGTATGATGCCACCGGTTCCAATAGATAAGACTGCAACAAGAAGAAGACATACTAGAACTGGAATCTGTTCAGCCGAAAAATTTGTTGATGTTCTCTAGGTTGGTAGCCTACCCCAGAAAAAACAAACATCTGTGACTGTTTCCAGCATGACTAGCTTGCTCTTCACTTTATGTAGTTCGAGGAGATATTGGTAATGGCATCTTGCAAATCTTTTTTTTTTTTTGTGTGCACAACTTGGAGTCTTGGACAGATTGTTTGGTTACAGAGTCCAAGAATTTTTTTTTTTAAGGCTGGAAGCATAAGCTCCAACATATATATTAATAAAAAAAGTTATTTATAAAAGGTCTACTTGTGTCTCCCTAGTACTCTATACAATCAACAAGAAAAAATTCTGGGCAGTCTTTTACAATAAAGATTTAATTCAGACTTCTATATGAATTTTGATGAAGTTTTAATCTGAAATAGGATTTGTGATGAATGCGGGGTTGTGCTTAGGAAAAAAAAATTCCCAACGAAATTGTAATTGGTCATTTTCATTCTTTTTTTATTATTGTCCTAACAAAAATTTTATCCAACATTTATCACAAGTGCACATTTTTAAAATTTGACTGAAATAAAAAAGAAATCCTAACAAAATTGCATTGTAGTGCTCAAGGTTGCTTGTTTTGGATAAATAAGCTGGGTCAACCGTCATCTCCAATTGTAAAAACTGCAATAAGCCCACTTATCTCAAAAACAGAAAACCAGAAGGCCTGGAAGCCCTTTCCATTAATTTCTGCTTTCCTTCACATTTAAAGGACAAGCGCTCCTTGATATTTTTGCAAGAATAAATCTTTAGTAGATATTAATAAGATTATTTACAACTTGAAACAACCAAATGCATTTCTGGTGAGCTGCTTGTGGGACTAACGACAAAGGTATTTGGTGAGCTGTTTGTGGGGACTAAACGAGAGAGAATCCCTTAGAATTCCAGTTAAAGCGATTTTTTTTCGGACATGTCCTAATTGCACGGAAGGCCTTCTAAACGGCCTGATTTCGGGTAAAGATTTTAACAGAGCAGTTTTTAATTCATGCAGAGTACGAATAATGAAGTCAAATAAAGATGCATATGACTGTGCGCTGCATGAATCAAAAACTGTTCAGTCAAAAAATTTACTCCATTCTACCATATCAGGTATCTAACTGGATCTGAATTCCTAAATGAGGGAGGTACGTTCAACAGTTGTGTCCAGTCGTGTGTCAAACCTGACGTGAATTGAAGCATCTTGCAAGCATATTAAAAAACCCTTTGTTCTATTGATCTCCTCATTGCTTACAACATTAAAGTTTGTGGAAGACATGAAAAAGTATTTAATCTTATTATGTGCACCAGAGATAATTTAATTCTGCATGCAATAATATTTATATAAATCGATTCACCAACAATGCTCGATAGGCTCTTATCTAGAAACTCTACAACTTGAAATGATCAGTAAGAGATTTACTGGCAAGCTGCTTACTGAAGAAAGTACCCATGAACTCCGACATGGTGAAATTTCGGTAATGAGCAGGTCTCTCGTCTGATATCAATTCAGGCAAAGGTCCATAAAAGTCAGAATCCCCCCTTTTTGCAGGGTTAAAGAAAACAGCTATCGAAACCCTCGATTTGTCTCGAGATCGTACAACGGCACGATGCTCCACGCTCTTAAACTCATCATTGCTGATTATCTGAAATGGAGAAAATTATATTACAAATGCTATTTTTGTAAAGCACAAATAAATTCACAATAAAGTACTTTTAGGAGGTATATGCATGTAACATACCTGAAGGAGATCTCCAACATTAATCACAAGTGCACCTGGAACAGGATCGATATCAACCCAATAGCACTTGCCGTCCTGTTCGGCATGTTTTCACCTGCAGACCACCTGTGCTATCCTGCACCAGCACAGTGAGGACCCCAGGATCTGTGTGTGTCACTACTCCCATGGTAGCATCGGGCTCTGGGCATGGTGGGTAGTAGTGGCACACCATAACCTTACCGTCACCTATTGTTAATTGCTCCAATCGATGTGGGCCCACCCCAAGCCCCTCTGACATTAGTTTTAGCAAGGATTGGCCGACCTGTGATTTGCGGGTCCGATCAATATTAATTTGTAGGAGGAGAAAAAAGAATTTTTTTTTTTTTTTTTTGTTTCAATCTTGACTGATAATATTATTTTTCTTTCTATCTAATTTTATTAATGAACAAAACAACTCACAAGAAAAATAAATTAGGTCAGTGTACTGAGCATGCCTTGCTCGCAGAAGGCAAACAAAGTAACTACCACAAACTAAACTCCTGATTAAGCAAGCATCTTGCTTTCAAGTCTAAAACAGAATAATTATCGGTTTAAGCTGATCAAGAACCTTTGTGACATGCTCATCCCATGCAAGAATCTCCTGCCGACAAACAGGGGGGATCCGTTCTGGGTCAGGCCGAGTAGGGCCCGTCATGACCTGAATTGTGTCGCGCCAGCTGGCAGCAGAGGATCTGTACAGATCGACATTGGATGAGTAGGAGACCCCACCAGTCATGGAGCGGGAATAATAGGGAGATCGATCAGAGGGGGGCAGCTCATTGAACGATTGAATGGCTGAGAGGGTCTTGTCAATTACACTGGCAGGTATCCCATGGTTAATCACCTGCACCATAGTGTTTACTAATTAGAACTATACTCCAATTGTCACACTGTATATAATTGCTTTAAAATAAAAGTAGCACTCTTATTTTTCCTTTTTTTTTAAATAAGATAGGAGTCAATCCCCTAATCTTATATTAGATAAACAGTTACGATTTGATCTTTTAATTTCTGGTGGGATCATGGGAGCACGCCCCAAATTATTAGTACTGTTACTGAAAGTTTGATCAATGCATTCACAGACTGAAGTTACTATGCCTAGCAGCCTAGTAGAAGGTTACTTCAATTTGTAAGGTTGTTAAAGGAACATGATGTCTAGTAAAATTCCTACTTAAAAATTAGTATGTATGGATGTACAGTCCCAAATTACTTAGAATCAGATACCAATTGCAAATTGTTCAACACTGATGGTGCAACACATTCAAATGTACAGAAATTCCAGAAAAATATAGAAATTGCAGTTACCTGAAAGAATCCCCACTCGTGCGAAGCAGCTCGAATGGTATCCACGACGACGCTACGTGGCAGCGACAGATCGATTGTCGGGACTGACACGGAACCAATCGGAGCGGGTGGCAACGGGTCGGGTTTGTGACGAAACATGGTAGGAATTTCGGTAACGCCAGAATCGACGAGGCCCTTGACGCCGGTCCTGGACTCGTCGAACTGCTTCACCGCCGCTGCCCGGTCGAACGCCGTCGTCGTCATTGCGTACGTGCGAAGAGAGAGCGAGTGGTGGTAGAAACGGGATTGCGTTTGGTCAAAGCTCCGGTGGTTGGTTGTGGTGGCTTGAGAAGGGATCGACTTCGTGGGAGAATGGGTTTTGTTAAACGGAGGTTGCGTGAGATGAAATGGACAGGAGCGAAGAGCTGCCATGTAGTACGCATGGGTTGACACTTGGAAAGTTGGAATTGAAAATAATATCACTATTTCCTTATTATTTGAAATTTTAAATAGAAGATACAAAAAAGAAACACAATACTAAAGGCGGGTTAATTGTGAACGAGCTGTAATATATAAAAATTTTAGAAAATGTAAAATAGAACAATACGGTGTTGTGTAAAAATTATGATGTTGGTTTAGCCACGTAGCAGCAATTGCTCGGTTGAAAGTTGAAAGTTGAAACTCAACTTTTTATAAAATGAAATTTTGAAAGGGAAGAAAAAAAAAGAAGCTAGAATTTGAGGAACAGGCTGTACTGTGACAGTGTTTTGGTAGAGTGGCCTTTCCCTGTACAAGACGGACCTGGCTATTTTTTCGGGTGAAAATGGATTTGAATTGGCCCAGTATCAATTTAAGCCCAATATAAATTCAAGAGAGGTTGCATGCCCCAATCTGTTGGTTTCTGGCTTAGCATTTTAATATATCTTTCGTCAGAATGGGACCCAATTAACTGGTGGTTTTGGCTGCTTTCATCTTTATTTATTCAAATTTGTTGTTCGTATTCGGAATATCACTGAATAGATGGGTTGCTAGATATATATTAAACGAATTGGCTTAATATAATTGGTATTACTGACACGTTACTCTGGTCAGTTGAGAGTCTGAATCAGGTTTCACATGCACTTTGAGCAAAGTAGGCTAAGTGCCAAATTTTTATGCATATAATATAGATGATGACATTATCCTATCAGCAATGACATGTACCAATAATGAATGGCAATGTTAGCATGAAATTTGAGTTTCTTGTGGAGTTCTAACAGGGATTAAATAAGCTATTGGGTAGGCAGGGTTGTTCCCAGCCAAGCTGCTGTTCCCAAATCCCAATTGACCTGTTCATAGGGAAAACACAATTTGTAATTAATAACGGCGCATGTTTTTCTTTTCTTTTCTCCCTGTATTATTGTTGGGTTAGAGTTGGTTGAATGACTTGGGAAGGATTAGATGGCTATTAAAAGTGGACGATTGAAATCTAATAGGACTACAGGAAAAGAAACTTTCAATTTTGCTCAACAGTCAATTAATTAGTAGATTACCATGAATTTGAAAGGATGACATTAAAAGTCACTTTGTACGATTGAAATGCAATAGGATTACAGGAAAAGAAACTTTCAATTTTGCTCAACATTGCAACTAATAGTACATTACCATCAATCAAGTAGCTAGGATCCTTGTTGATTTTAATCACAAGCAGAGGTGGAGCTTGACCGCCATCTTTAAAATAATTGCACTGTACCTTTTTCATTTTCTAAATAATGAATCAGTTTGAATGCAAATATAAAGGATTTTGAGGACTAATCACTAATTATATGTATAATACAAAATCTGAACGGTGTCCATAGTTAGGGGTGTCAATGGTACTTTTTTAGCCATTTATCCAACCCATATCGTATTTGATAAGACATGTATGGATAAGATCTTTTTTCATTAGTTTATTGGGTATGGGATGGGTAAGAATTTTTTTTGTTATGGATAATGACTATTTCGTACCAGTTACCCTATAGGATAATTATAAAATCTAAAATTATATATATTCAATTCAATTTCTAAGGTAATTATAAAATCTTTGATATATTTTCATTCCCTTTTTGTTTTCTTGCCTTTTTACTCAATCGTAAGAATGAATGTAAATTTTGTAAGAATCCGACTCACATAGTCACATTTTCCACTTCAATTTTCACAGTGGTTGTGACTCAATTTTGCTTTCAAATTTCAAATTTTGCTATGAAAAGTTATAATGAGTGACAAAACAATTTAAATGGTTATCTTATGTAATGAGTAAAATATAATTGTAAAACATAATGAGTTTTTTATGTTTTATTTGTAAAATATAATAAAACTAATTATTATATTAGTTTATCCGTTATTCACCCGCTACTGTTTCGTTATCCGATAATATTAATGGATAAGAGTAGGGTAGGATAAGGTTAATTCTTAATGGGTAAGGTAGGGTACGGGTAAGTCAATTTTAATCGGTATTGGTATGAAAATGTCTCCACCCGACCCGTACCGTACCCATTGACACCGCTATCCATAGTCATTCCAAAAATATCCAAATTCTGAATTATACACATTACCACAAGACTTCTTTTTGCATGATATAGAACAATTAAAAATTCAGTCATTTTGTGAGCTATTCACATAAAAATAAAATTAAAATGTGATAATTTTTTATGAGCACATAGATAAAATGATGTAGATCATATCCAACGGTTTTATTTTGACTTTTAAGTTTTAAATTTTGAGTTATTAAAGTTTTTAAAAATGGAGACATAGTAGAGGCACAAAAAATTAAGACATTTGAACCCTCATCTACAAGTATATATGCTATGGATGCAAGTACTAATAGCTTTGAATGGGGCAAAATTGGTACAGACATGCTAAATGTTCTTTTCAAAGGCAAGATGCAACAAAATTGGTACAGTACATAGTTTTATACTTTTATTCTAAATTATTCATCACTATTATTTCTAGTGATGCATAATTTTACAAGTTTTTGCGTATATTAGGAGCATAAGTTTGCTATAATTTTTTATAGGGGGAATTTCAAGCATACCCCTAAAAAACCTCAAAATTACATGTTCCTCCCTCTAAACTTTGAAATTACGTATCCCCTCTAAACTTCCAAAACTCACAAATTTACCCATTTTATTGTCTTTTGTATTGAAACTCATTTTAAATTTATAACATACCAATTTTATCGTTTATTAAAAGCATACAAAATTTGTAGTTTGTTTAAAAAAATGTTGATCTTATAAGATACTCATTATACCCTTTACCCTTTATAAAATACTCATTTTGCCCTAAAAAACCGGATACCAATTATACCCTTTATCGTTTATAAAATACCTATTTTGCCTTCGAAAACCGATCAAATATAACCAACACGTTTGTTAAACAAGATACAATTTTTTTATGCTTTTAATGAAGGGTAAAATGGGTATTTTATAGATTTAAGATGAGTTCTAATATAAAAAAACGATAAAATGAGTATATTTGTGAGATTTGGAAGTTTAGAGGGGGAATACGTAATTTTGAAATTTAGAGAGGGAAATACGTAATTTTGAAGTTTTTGAAGGGTATACATCAAAATCCCCCCGTTTTATAAGTATAATTTTACAAGCATACTGAGAATCATCATTTAATCTAGTGACAAATGCAATGATTTCCGTGTGAGAAGTCGTAGGTTCGAAACTCGAATAGAAATCCCTTATGATAATTAAAATAGATGAAAATTAAAATAGTTGTGTGACTTGATCTCCAACTTAACTCAAAAAAAAAAAAAATTAGAAGCATATTGTACTTCTTATGGATAATGGGAGAATTGTTCCTCTCTAGCTACAAAGTATGTAACAACTCTGTTGGTGTGGCTCTGTTAATAACTCTAGTGTGTATTCGGCATGTTTCTTGTCATTAAATTTTAGAAAATATTATATGAATTTAACAAAATATATATTTCATTTGAAGAGAGAGATCACTTGATAACAATAGATAATTTATAAAGGTACTAAGTTAGTTTTGCCGGTCAATAGAAAAAAAAAATTGAAAATTCATGTTAAAGCAACATACACATGGAGAATCAGTTGCACTATTGAAACTTGAAACATAAAAAGAATAAAAAATAAATAAAAGGCATGATTGAAGAGTACAGATTCGATCCATATCAAATTAATGTATTGAAGAATAACTTAGCAACATGTTCTGGATGCCCCTTCAACAACCCCATGCTATATTTTGTTTCTCTTCTATGTATTTCTTTCTAATTTACTACCCAATTTTTTTTTTCCTTCACAAATCAGCAAATAATTTTTTTTTAATATTGCTTGCATCAAAATTATTTTATATATATAAAAAATGACGTCAAGCACAGTTAATTAGTTAACATATTGTTTTTTCTTCGAAAGGTGGTATGTTCAAATCTTTGTGCATTTCACATATGATGACTCAGAGACTTGATTTCCTTCTTACTCTAAAAGCAATTATTTAATAAATTATTTTACATCACAGCATCATCTCTTATATGTAGGGTCAAAGTTGTATTAGTAGTTTAGTACCACTCTCAACCGATAGAATTTATTAATAAGCATGATTGCAAGTCACAAGCAAGTTATTTGACATTTTTGCCCAGGTACATATTTCATGTGTTTTTTTTAGGAAAAATGGAATATTTATGATAAAGCGTTAAACATGCCTGAGATTTCGCCAAAATTTTTAAGGAAAAATTGGTTATTTGTCACTCTAAAACCTTCAAATTTGAAAAATGTCATTCCGAAATTTGAAATTGTAATAATGCCACTCTAAACTTCATTAATACTTAATTTTGCCATTTATACTATATTAGTCTTGTTTTTTAAACAAAAAAAAAAAGTAATGCCTAAAATACCCTTATCAGAAAAACACGAACCCTAGCCTCAGAACCCTTATCAGAAGGAAAATCCCGTGCTTCTCTCCAAAATCACGTACCAGCAGCCACTCCGCCTCAATCGCCTCCGTGCTTCTCTCCAAAATCACGAACCAGCAGATCCTGTCCTCCAAAATCTGGTACTGTAAAGATTTTTTTTGTTTCTGATTCTTAATTTTTTGATAGAAGAGATCGGCTGTGGCCGTTAGCTTCTGTCCGCTACGCCTTTCCCCCATCCAAATCTGGATCTCACAGCAACACAAACAAACCAAATTCATCACCTATACTAATTATTCCAGCAACACCAATGTTCGCAGCCTTTTTGGAATGGGAAGCAGCAAAAGGAGGGAGAAGGCAGCACTCGAAGCCAAATGCCATTTCTACCCAAGAGACGCTTCACCGGTTCAACCAGCTGTTGGCTGCTCAGAACTCTCCATCCTCTATCCGTCAATTCAATCAACTTTTTACTGCCTTGGTTTGCACAAGAACCTCAACAACATCATATTCCCTCTTCAACCGCTTGACCTTATTCTTAATTTTACATGAAGGTATAATCGAAATACAGAAATACGTATTCCAAAATAGAAACTTTTCAGATTATTTTTAATAAAAATAGTATAAGAATTGTATAATTGTGGCAAAATTAGAAATTAACCAGTTGTAGGGCATTATACAATTTCAAAATTCGGAATGGTATTTTTCAAATTTGAAGCTTTTGAAGTGAAATAATCAATTTAATCAATT
>JAJGRX010000303.1:0-28078 GCA_025461125.1 Carex kokanica
TTAAAAATAATAAGAAAGAAGGGGTTTTACAGAAAAAAAAAAAAACGACCCACCTTCGTGGCGAAGGTACCGTCAGAACACCTAAAGTAACTCAAATTTTGAGTTTAGATCCGGACCGTCAGATCTGTTTTGGCACGATATTAAAGGAGCAGAGTTTCTCGGACTCGAGTTCATCTCCATTTATCACAAACAGGATCATTCATTTATCCCGGAATACTGGAGAAATCCTTTTGACCGTATTTTCTCCTCCCCTTGTTCCCTTTTAATTTCCTTCCCTCTTCCCTCTGCTCCTCTCGATCGGATCCGGTCTTTCTTTCTCACTATCCATCTGACCATGGCGAGGAGGTATGGATTTGACGGTGATGTCCCAACTATGGTGGTGGTGAGCACGCCAAGTCAGGATCTTGCACTCACAAATCTCGCGTATTGCTCCTCTGGCGATCTGAGAAGGTTCATTCTCCCTGGTACAAAGTTTGCTTATGCCTTGGTCGGAGATTCAGCCGTTCTCAGCCTCAGATATCCTTTGTTGAATCTCTTTATTAGATATTTTACTTTGTTGATTTCCTGCATTTAAATTTTAAGACGCTTTACCACTACGAAGGGACTTGTATGAGAAGCTTTAATATGAATCTTGTTTATAATTATATGAACGATCAGCTGCGTTTTCATATGTCAAATGCACCATAAGTGCTTCATTTACAACGTAGGAAACAAGAGAGAATTGTCTAGAAAAAAAAATAAAAATCAGTCACTGAATCTGATATTATTGGATCGATGGTTAATGAAACCTGAATTCACAGAATCAAGTTACATAACCAGGGTTACAATTGAGCATAGTGCTCTGTACCTTACTATTTGGATTAATTAGCTGTTGTACCCACAAATATGCGATCCTTAACTAAGGGATACAGCTCATGAGGCTATAAAGGATGGTCAAATAGCATTAAATGCCATTCAACGGCGCCAAGCTAAAGTCTCAGCTGGCGATTCTGTCTCTGTTACCAGGTAATACACCTTTTATACATCATTCTACTAGCATTAGTATTTTCTTCTTTTTTCAACTTTGTCTTAATCTTTATTTCTTTTAGTTTTGTTCCTCCTGAGAATTTCAACCTCGCTGTTCTTACCTTAGAGCTTGAGTTTGTTAAGAAGGGCAACCGAAATGAAGAAGTAAGTTTGTTCTCTCTCTCTCTCTCTGAACTTTTTTATTCATTTATTTGTTGAATTAATTTATGATATTAAGTTATTGAATGTATCTCTACTTGGCTGTGTAGTTAGATGCTGTTGTACTTGCACAACTCATTCGGAAAAGGTTCATTGACCAGGTAAGTAGAGGAGTTGCTGGATTATATTTTTTTTCACTAAGGATGTTAAAGTTTTTGCTGATCCATGTACAAGATCTACCGAGACAAAGATGGTCCAATCTTGCTATTAAGCGCTAATCTAGCACACCCACTCAGCCAACAAAAATGGGCTATTAGTCACCCTCAATGATTCATCGAAGGAAAAAACAAAAGGGAGGTTGGGGTTGGTCCACAGCACACACACACCCCCATCACCACAGCCAGAAAGGAAAATTAGAAGAAAAAAAACAAATGCACTCATGCCGATGCTTGCAGCCAGGACCCCTATTGTCACGAAACCAGGCCCAGTTGACCCCCATCTCTCTGTCTTCGAAAGGCACCTTTTTGTACCTTTACAGTGGAAACCTTATCCATGGAATGACAAAGACTGTTGACATCTTTGTTTCTCTTAACTTGTAAAACAACCTAAAAGCAGTTCCTTTGTGAAATTCAAAAAGAAAAAGAAATAGGGCATTGAAATTGGGGAAGGCAGAAATGGAATAGGCAACCACTAAGGGAGAGTATCCCCAAAGTTTGTGGTGAAATGCCATAGGAGTATAACTGTCAACATTTTTGTATTTTGTTTGTAGGTCATGACAACTGGTCAAAGAGCTTCATTCGAATTTCAAGGAACAAATTATATATTCACTGTAAATCAAGCTTTACTTGAAGGCCAAGAAAGTGCCACCCCTTTGGATCGAGGGCTCCTAACAAAAGAAACCTACTTTATTTTTGAGGCTACCCCAAACTCAGGAATTAAGGTCAGCTAACACCAAATCTGTCAGCTGGTGTTGTACATGAGTGTTACAGTGTGCCGTGTATATATTTTACCAGCATTGGTCTTATTTTGTACGTTCAACACTCATGTCTTCAATTCCAGTGGTTTGTGGTCAAGTGTGATTTATATTGACCTTAATTGTCAATTTATAGCCCAAAGGCAGCCTCAATATAATCTAGTACTGATTTGAGAATGCTGCCTCCTTATTCACTTAAGGCTTTCTCTTTTTGTGTTTCTTATGTTTTGTTCAGGTTGATGATGTGTTTGCTTTGAACCTTATTTTAAGATAGCATTAACATTGTGGTCTTTTTGGTCAAAATTTAAAGGTGGTAAATCAAAGGGAGGCAGCAAGTAGCAAGCTTTTCAAGCATAAAGAATTTAATTTAGAAAAGCTCGGTATTGGAGGTCTGGGCTCTGAATTCACCGATATCTTTCGAAGGGCTTTTGCCTCTAGGGTTTTCCCTCCCCATGTTGTTAATCGGTAATGAAATGACACAAAAAATAGTTACAGACTGTTAATTTTGTGTGTTCCTTTAAAGCATAATACATGCCCGCAAAGTGGGAACTATGTAAAACATGAGAATTACAATGTCCCACGAAACCTGGAAAATATTTTTATATATCCACACTTTCCTCACTATTTCCCTGAAGATAAAAAAGGCTAAATGAGGGCTGTTTATACTTTTCGTGTTTTAGGTTTGATACTAGTTTTGCAGGGTTATACATTTTGAGCTTTAGCACAGACATAACCTTAAACCTACAAATATATTGATTTGTAGGTTCAAGTTATACTGTTTGGTCTTTAATACTTTTCTTCTTAGTGCTATTTTGGTTGGTTGTTTTTTGGTAGATTGGGTATTAAGCATGTGAAAGGTATATTGCTCTATGGGCCTCCTGGTACAGGGAAGACTCTCATGGCTCGTCAGATAGGAAAATTGTTGAATGGAAAAGATCCAAAGGTACTAATTTCGCCACAGTTCTTGTTTGATCTTTCTAAATATTGAAAGCTTGCTGATTACTTTGAAAATCATTTAGATTGTAAATGGGCCTGAAGTGCTCAGCAAATTTGTTGGAGAGACAGAAAAAAATGTGAGAGATTTGTTTGCTGATGCTGAAAATGACCAGAGGGCTAAAGGTATTTGCCATTTTGTCCATCTAAACCTTTTTTATTGTTTCCATTAGTCATGAAACTTTGATGCATTGTATGCGTTTTTTCAGGTGATCAGAGTGAGCTCCATGTCATAATTTTTGATGAAATTGATGCTATTTGCAAGGTAGAGATGTCTTCTATATTCTCTCTTTCTCTAGGTTAATTGAAAGGGCAACTAGAAATACTTAACTCATGCTCATATCATGTTGTAATAATGTAGTCTAGAGGTTCAACAAGAGATGGCACAGGAGTACACGATAGCATAGTCAATCAGCTTCTAACAAAGGTACACCAAAATCTCCCTCAGAAGGCTATATACTGAATGAAATTCTTTTAACTGCATTTGGCTGAAAACTGATCCAAGCTATTACATTTACTAGATAGATGGTGTCGAGTCACTGAACAATGTATTGCTTATTGGAATGACCAATAGGAAAGATCTTCTTGATGAAGCCTTACTCAGGGTTACCTTTCTCTTTTTCACACACACACACTCTACTTTCTCCTGAATAGGTTTGACTTTCACCTATTAGTATCTCTTCTATTATTTTGCCTTGTTTATTAATCACTTACCCAGGCTCCATATATCTGGTTGTTTAAAGGCCAGGAAGGTTGGAGGTGCATATAGAGATAAATCTCCCAGATGAAAATGGTCGATTGCAAATTCTACAAATACATACCAACAAGATGAAAGAGAACTCCTTTCTTGCTCCTGATGTCAGTCTCCCTGAGCTTGGTACGTTCTTGTTATTATACCATGCATCTTAATTCAAGGATCCTACTATTGACCTTTAGTACTGTTTTGGTCCCCAGTTTTAGCTGTGTCGCACCCAGAAATAAGTCGATGTTGCTCAGCACCAATTAAGTTATCTCAATTTTAACGACAACAACATAGCTATATTTTGTTTATTTGTATTCTTAAGTTGCCTCTTGCTTAGTTGAGGCCTATACCGAGGGCTCAACTGATCAGTTTAAAAATTGTCTTCATATGAATTTGAGTATACTGAAATTGAGTTGTCCTTTTCAACTTTAGCGGCACGTACGAAGAACTACAGTGGAGCAGAACTGGAGGGAGTGGTCAAGAGCGCAGTGTCATATGCCCTAAATCGTCAGATCAGCATGGATGACCTCACCAAGCCATGGATGAGGAGAGTATCAAGGTCACCATGGAGGAACTTCTTAAATGCCCTTCACGAGATTCCCCCTGCCTTTGGTGCCTCCACAGGTGACCTTGAGAGATGCAGGTACACTTTTACCTTTGAGAGCTTTATTGTTACAATGACGCCTGGGGGATGTGAAGTTGGATATTGAGGTTGCATGGCTTTGCAATGTTCTACAATTTGCAGACTGAATGGCATAGTAGATTGCGGAGATAGGCATAAGCACATATATGAGAGAGCCATGCTCCTGGTGGAGCAGGTTAGAGTCAGTAAGGGGAGCCCACTTGTCACTTGTCTATTGGAGGGGCCCGTCTGGAAGTGGAAAATCGGCGATGGCTGCTACAATTGGCATCAACAGTGACTTCCCTTATGTTAAGATTGTGAGTTTTATGCTCCATACTTTTTTAAATTGCAAAGACAACATATTTGTTGTTGTTTATTTCTCATGTTTGGATCCATGTGGTTATAGATATCAGCTGAAACTATGATTGGCCTCAGCGAAGGTAGCAAGTGTGCGCAAATTGTCAAGGTCTGAAAACCATTTTCTTATATTTAGAACTTTTTATTGCTCTATTTTTTTCTTCTTCAATGAATACCCAAATACTCAGAGGTTGATATGGTTTATTCCGATAATTATATAGGTATTTGAGGATGCTTACAGATCCCAGCTTAGCATTATCATTCTTGATGACATTGCGAGGTAAGCTCACAGACACTTGAAAATTCCATAATCTTTTTACGTGCTCAAATGCTCTTTATAACTTTCTTCATTTTTATTCAATGATCTTTTTGTATGGTATCACTTTTAGGTTGATTGAATATGTTGCTATTGGCCCTCGTTTCTCGAACTTGATTTCACAAACACTGTTGGTTCTCTCAAGAGGCTTCCACCCAAAGTTAGTAAACACTACACCATGACCACAAGTTGATTGATTAAACAATACATTCATGGTATTATTTTATTTGTTAGTCTGTTATCTTATTACAATGTATTGTTTTTTGTTCAGGGAAAGAATTTGTTTGTTATTGGTACAACCAGTGAGGTTGGCTTCCTGGAGTCTCTTGGTATTTGTGATGCATTTGCTATCACTTATCATGTTCCCAAGCTACGTCAAGCTGATGCCAAAAAGGTAAAAAAAAAAGGAAAAAAAAAGGAAGAAAACTTAACAGAATATAGATTACAAACCTAGTTAGACTATATGTTGTTGTAATACTAAATTATCTCTTACAGGTATTGAAGCATCTCAACGTCTTTGCTGATTATGACATCGATGCGGCAGCTGAAGCAATCGATGATGTAAGTACCCTTTTCCGTTTTCATATTGTCAGCGGCCTTTTTAAATGCTCCTTGTTCCCTAATGTCTGGTAATATGCTGTAGATGCCTATAAAGAAGGTATACATGCTAATTGAGATGGCAGCACAAGGATCACATTCGGGAGGTGCGGAAGCCATCTACTCCGGAGAGGGCAAAATCGATATCAATCGTTTCTTTGATATCTTGGGCGATGTTGTGTCCCTCCGTGTTTGAGAATTACTAATACGTACAGTTTTCAAGAGACGTATAGTTTGCTTTTGCATTACATGATTTTTGTTGTGTTATCGAAATTCTTCTTCCCAGCTCTTTTGATTTACACCTTGCAGTTTGATTAAGAGATATAGGAGAGCTTATAAGCGATGTAACAAGATGTGGTTTTATTGTCAGACCAACTATGTTAGCTTTTTTTATTATTTGTGAAATTTTCAGGTAGTTGTTTCTTTAGTGGTATGTTGATTTGACACTACGATTCAAGTATCTTGGAGGTGTTATAAAAAAAATGTTGTTTATTTCTGAAACTAGACGATAAAGCAAATGAATTTTATGTACAACTTTTAGTTAACAAGAATAGAATTGCAAATGAAGTTGGAATACTCGTGCATCTTGCTTTGGGGTTGTATTCTTTCGGATATACAATTGATTATTTACATAAAAATTGACCACATGCTGCCAAGAAATGGTCTTTTGGATTACAAAGAAATACTCTTCCTGAGGCCTCCAATAGAAATTGGAAACCGAAATTAGAAATAGTGTTGGATTAGACAAGCAATGATCGTGCAACTCTCAAAACGGCTTATGAAATTTTGCAGATACATACACATGGGAGACAAAAGGAAAAAATAAATAACATTTAACTGAAAATAAAATTGTGTAAAATCTAAATTCAAATAGCAGGATTCGAAAGAAATAAAATAACAAAAAGATACATACGGAGAACATTTCTACTTTTTCTTTCCAGCTTTGCCTTCCTTCTTTCTCACAACCTCATCAACATACCTTATCCCCTTCCCCTTGTAAGGCTCAGGAGGTCTCCATTTCCTCACTTTTGCTGCAAACTCTCCGATATGTTGTTTGTTGTATCCGCTCACAATAACCCTTGTGCTCTCCTCCACCTTCACTTGAAGGCCTTCTGGAACAGGCATTCTGACAGGATGAGAGAACCCAAGAAAAAGAACCAGATCATTGCCCTCCATCTGTGCACGGTACCCCACCCCAACAAGGAGAAGACGTTTTTCGAATCCCTTTGATACCCCCACCACCATGTTATCTATCAGTGTCCTACATTTAGCAACAGAATTTGTTGATTGTGTGAATTTGGAGTTGGTCAAATTGAACAACGGGAATACATATATGTGCTTTGTTTTGTGTTTTCTTTGCCTCATCTAAATGATGAGAGGCCCTTCAGTTTCAGTATTGTACCAGTAAAACTGGTATATGGTCATTGCCAGTGATTCAGTCTCTGACATTTTTTTGGCATGTTTACAGTATAAGGTATATGATCTTGACACATGATCTTTTTGCTCATTTATTTTCATTTAATCCTTTGCAATTGACCTATGTTTATTTGCAATAACCACTTATAGGCACGTACCTACGTAGGCATCACTGTCTAAATCAACTGCCGGTTGTCCTCCAACATAAACATAAATGTCATAAACCAATATAAAAGACTACATCTACGGAACACACAGTGCTAGTGGAAAATAATAATTTCATCATTACACCTGAAAAGTCCATGCATCTCGTTTGCGCGTCTTGTCTCTACAGCTTTACGAATCCTCAGAACAGAGTCATTTCTCTCTATTAAGATATCGCTTGGATACGTCCTTGACAGCTCCCCAAGCGGGCCCTTGACACTAATGAACTGCTCATCAAATGTCAAGTTGACACTAGATGGAACTTGAATTGGCTTCTTACCAACCCTCGACTCTTTGCATTCGACTTTCGTTCTGAAGTAGCTGAATTTAGACACAGGTTTACGCGGCAAACAAATACCAGTCTGCAAGCTGCTTTCAGAAAAAATAAAATTCTTATTTGTTTACATTTGATTACAGATGACATACCAGAAGAATGCCATTTTCGACATATCTTTCCTCAAAAATAATATATCCAAATGGTAATTGAGTTACCCGCTGTTAAGTCTTCAATAACATTGTTGCAGAAATTGAAACAAGAGAAATTATTGGCAATTATCATTGTTGTACCAAAATCTTGGTTTGGCATTTTAATCTAAGGTTGATAATATCGACAGGGACTTCAATTGCATTTTGCGAAACAACTTTCCATCAAAATTTTCCAAGTACACATTAATATCACGATAATTAGGCCGAACTAACCACTACATATTACCAGAAAAATACTCCTGGTACAGCATATATGCTATTAACGATAGCACAGAATAAAGAGAAAGGAAGGCGTTTCCATGAAACTAACTCAAATCCACCTCGGCGAAAGGAAAAACAAAACTACTTAGTGTATATAGATAAGGAGGCGTACCCGGAGGGATTGATCGAAAGAGAGAGAGACGCCATGGCCTTTTCAAACGCTGCTCACGGTGGCCAAGAGAGCTAGCTAGAGTGCTCCCTTTATCTTTATTTTATCCTCTCAAGTTTGAAGCTTCATAGATTTGATGTTAGGAGGCAAAGAGGTGATAGTTGACCCGGCCCATTTAGACACGGCCCAATCTATTTATTCATTTTGCTGCATGGGCCCGGGCCGATTTCAAAATTTTGGTAGGAAGTCTCAAAATTTGTTTGAAATTTTTTAATAAGAAATAATATGGTAGCAAGTCTCAAAGAATGAATCACTTACATATTACTCGGCTATGCTCAATTTTTTTTAGTTAGCATTTCCAAAAATAAGAAATCCAGAGTTAGTCTGACATTGGCAAAATTTCGAATCTTAACAGGAATGCAGTTATTGTATGCACACATGCATTATATATTTATATGCACAACATTTAATTGATGTCATACATAGTATGCGGGACCAGTATCCTCTATAGTACCGCACAGTGGGGCCCACTACTTTACGGTCTAGATTAAGTAAAAAACGGTACCTATTCGGGATTCGGAAAGAGACAGTATTATTTGTGCTTTGAGATTTGTGCAAAGTTAAAAATAACGGACCGGATTCACTAATTAGGAAATCATTCTACCAGATTTTCTTGTGCAGTACCTACTGGGTACAAATTCATAGTATTGCGTACCCAATTAAATGGTGCTCAGACATGGTTTGCATAGCCTGTTTTTTTTGTTGTTGTTAAACTTTGATGCTGAAGGCATCGAACTGCATGCTTGCTTGGTGGGTCGAACTTGGGCACCCACATAAATGCAAATTTCTGTCTTACTCTCATTATCTACTGACTAGATTTCAAAAAACGGGCATGGGAGAAGCAAAAATCTAGAGTAAAAATGCGAAAAAAAAAAAAATATGGGTGCTCTGATATAGTCTAAATGGGGCTCAAACACAAGGAACTAAATCACCTGTCTCTCTGTGGGAAAAGAAATTCATGTTCCTAAAGTCACTGACACGTAAGTACGGAGTGAGTTTTTACATTTAAATATTGGATATAGTTTTGCCTCAAAACTCACTCCGAACCCACGTATTAGTGACTTTAAGGGCGTGTTCGGCAGACAAATAAGCTGGAGAATGGATACATGAATTGAAAAATTTTGAACTGATTTTTTCTACGTGAACAGTAAACGGCCGAACAAGTCCTAATAGTAGTAATTTCCTGTTCAGTGCAGGAGATTCAGTTCTCAACCACAGACTATGTCTCAATGGTGTTCAAAAGTCTGTGTGCTGCTCCCTAAAGCGTGCGCAGATTATATTTGCATTAACTAATTTTCGAATCTTTTTCATTGTGTTGCCAACTTTAAATTTTACTGTTATATAAAAATGTTAAGTAAAAAAGATCGGTTGACTATGTTGCTTCTAAACTTGTCTCTTGAAGAAGACAATACACTTCCTCTCCATTTATTCGGCCAGAGAATTTTTACTTACAAAAATATTTTAAAATAATATAGGATAATAGATGAAGAGTAGGGTTAAAATGCATCATTAGTTTTTGTGCTCTAATCATGCTCCATGTCTTTTTCTCTATTTTAAAAGTTCGAACAATTGATCCGAACCGCTCAACATGATCTTCATATTAAAATGTGCTTGGAGACCAAATTTTATATTTTTTGGAATTTTTTCACTATTTTTTTAGATAGGTACAAAATCACTGTTTTGGATGGTTCAGAATCTTCTGAAAACAGTTATTTTGTACCTATCTAAAAAAATAGTAAAAAAATTCCAAAAAATATAAAATTTGGTCTTCAAGTACATTTTAATACGAAGATGATGGTAAGTGGTTCGGATCGACTGTTCGGACTTTGAAAACGAAAATAAGAATGTGGATCGTGATTAGAGCACAAAACCAATAGTGCATTTTAACCCTACTCATAAATGAATTGTCTTGAAGTTTTGATCTCATGGAAGGAATAATTTTTCTTAGTTCCTTCAAACATTTTGTGGTATCAGATGGGTGATACGCTGAATTTTAAAAGAACAAAAAAAGAAATTTCAATTCCTTCACAATTGCTTAAAGAAAATAAATTCATCTATTATTCTATATTGTTTTTAGAGTCGGATTAAAATGCCTCATTAGTTTTGTGCCCCATTATGCTCTAACATCATTATATCTATTTTTAAAGTCTAAATAATTGATTCGAAACGTTCAATATGATCTTCATATTAAAATGTGCTTGGATAAAAGTTTTTATAATTTTTATAATTTTTTTACTAATTGTTTAGAGAGGTACAAAATCACCTATCTTAAACAATAGCAAAAAAATTTCAAAAAAAAAATATATAATTTTGTATCCAAGAACATTTTAATATGAAGATCATATTGAGCGGTTCGGATCGACTGTTTAAATTATGAAAATAGAGATAACGATATTAGAACATGACGAGGTACAAAATCAATAAGGTATTTTAATCCTACTCTTATTTTTATACAATTTTTATAAATAACAATTATTGCTGGGTGACAGTTAAGACTTAAGAGTTAAGATTGTCCCAAAATGTATTTATTGAATATTTGAATGGCTCGATTTGAAAAAGATACTGGCCCAAGCAAAAGCTAGTACGGAATCAATGCCATTTTCATAGATAAAATGGACCACATGTATTGTTCTTTTGAGTTTTGATGTAGTTGTTATATTATGTGAGCAACATGGCCAAAACACGTCTCTTTTGATGTCTTGCCAAAAACGCTATCGATTGGGGCCCCTTTATACGAATTTGCAAACCAAATATCTCCTAAATATCTCCTAGCCTAGCCTGCTTCTCTCATTCTCTCTCCCGTCGCATCTCCTCCTCAGTCGCTGCGACAGAAGTCAAGTCAGGTCAGGTCAGGTCTCTTGGAGGTTTGTTCATTCAATTCTTAATTTGCTGAGAAATTTGTTGAGCACCAATTAAGTGGATTTAGATTTTAAGAATTCGCAAGTTTGACACCTCATTTTCTCCCAAATTAGAGCGGAGTGTGAGAGCATGAGTGCCAGAGTTACAGAGACCATGGAAGTTAGCAATGCTGAGTTAAGGGAATGGTGCCGTGAACTTCCCAAAGTGGAGCTTCACACTCATCTCAATGGTTCTATCAGAGACTCTACACTCCTGTGAGTCCTCTCTATCTCTCGTATGCGCGCCAAGGGTTGATTTTGCAATATCTTCCATGTAAAGGATATAAAAATAAAATTTTAAAGGAAAATCAATAGTGACCGCAGTACTATAACTGAAAATTTTGAAATTGTAGATTTATTTCAAAACATTTAATTTTTACTAGCTCAATATTTCCACAATTTCTGATTAGCACTAACTGTATGACTGGTATTGATGCACTGTTAAGGAATGTGAACCAATTCACAACAAATTATCGTATCTTGAGTTGAGAATTTGTCAGTTGCAAAATATAATTATTCTTATCAATGTACAGTGCAAATAGGAAGTTGAAGTTTTCTATTATTTGAAGTTACCTGTGATTTTTTTAGCAAAAGAGTTTTTTTTTGCACAATTCTTATTTGTTCTGTCAATTTTCTTTTCAGAGAACTTGTGAAAAATCATGGAGATAATGGAATTATTGTTTCTAAAGATGTTGAGCGCATGATTTTAGAAAGTACGAATGCCTGATATTCACCTACTCATCCTAATCATCATTTACCTTTAATTATCTTATCAAGCGCAATAATATTTTCTGGAGTCATACTAGCAACAGCAATAGCAATCATGTTATTATTACCATGAATGAGGCTATGGTAATATGCATAGCGCATATTGGTCCATACTATGGATCAATATCTCCATTTTGAAAGTCCAAACATTTGACCTGAACCGTTTGACATGATCTCCATATTCAAATGTATCTGCAGACTAAATTTTTTAGAATTCTTTTACTAGTTTTTTCAGATAGATAGAAAATCATACTTTTGAATGGTCTAGAATCTTTGGATCAAATGATTTTCTACCTATTTAAAAAAATAGTAAAAAAATTATAAAATATGTAAAATTTGATTTACAAGTACATTTTAAGAGGGGGGTCATGTTGAACGGTTCAGATCGAATGTTTGGACTTTGAAAATAGAGATATAATATGCGCTATGCATTGTACCATTGCCTCACTCTTATTAGCATTTTCTTATTTTGATATAGAGGGTACGTCCTTGAGAAAGTGCTTTGATCTTTTTGCTGTGTACCATGTGCTCACCACTGATCATGAAACAGTGAAAAGAATCACCAAGGAGGTATGCTCTGCAACTCCTCAAGTCTCATAACTAACTTCCATTGCGCTTTTTTAAGTTAACTGCCTTGATTTGATAATTTAAGCAGGTCGTTGAGGACTTTGCCGCTAATAATTGTATTTATCTAGAGCTCAGGACTACTCCTAAGGTACTATTAAATATTAATTTCTAATACCAATTATAGCTGGTACAATACTTTTTAAGAAGAGGCATGATATGTACCACCAAACTAAGCTCCAACCAAGACCCTCGACAAGTCAAAGGTATGGTGGAGAAAAAAAGGCATAACAATGTGGGTCAAAAAGGTATATTATATCAACATTTGTACACTAACAGGATATAAAGAGGGGTTAGAATAAAAAAGATTTCAATAAACAGTTTACCATCTTTTATGTGGCATAAATGAGTTCTTCTAAACTTAACATCACACTTCACAAAGTTGATTGTTTTCCAGAACAATTCAGGTATCTGCTACTGCATGCCAATGTTTTATTTTATATTTTGTCAATTTGGTATTGAGTTATATATTCAATAACAAGGTTTTGGCGTAACATTGAGACAGCTTGATGGTTGCAACCTTACATGTCCTGATATGAGGCATGACACATTGACTTGGAATTTAGTGGTTTGATGATGGAAAATTTTGAGTGGAATTTGTGTAAATTGAGCTCAATTAATTGTATTAAGGGTAAATCGGGATACTTTATCTTAAGCAACACGCACTTCTAAAATATGTAAGGAAAAAATTAATTGATAAAGAGATAAATTAGTTCTTGGATTCATTTCTATTCTTTTTTCTTACATCCACTAAAAGAGGTATTTATGAGGGCAAGCGAAGATATATGCTAAAAATTTGAACAACACTATTTGTTCTCCTAACTCCCAGAGAGTAATACAAATAAGTTTTCTGTTCTTGTACCATCATTCATCTTCAATTTTATTTGTTTAGGTCATTGCAGAACCTCAGTCTTTCCTCTATTTCTCTGTCACTATGGTATCAAGTATTAACCTGCTGGTAATTTTCTTGGCCATGTAGAATAATGAAGCTAAAGGGATGACAAAGCGCTCATACATGCAAGCTGTAATTGACGGGTTAAAAGCAGTTGATATAGTAGATGTTGACTTCTGTGGCTGTGGATTGAACAACGAGAAAAGTGGAGATACTAGGCGAAAGAAAATATTCGTGAGGCTTCTCTTGAGTATTAACCGCAGCGAAGCAACTTCATCGGCCATAGACACGGTACGTGCTGTTGCATTTAGTCTATGACAATACATACCAGGTAAAACTTAACAGGTTGTTCTGACAAAATTGGTATATCTTGTTGCATTCAGCTTATGCCAGTAAGTGCCAGGCATAATATTTAACGGATACTATTCTGACAGATGTGGTGCACATTAGGTGGTTCTTCATTGTTTCGGTACTAAGATGACAAAGAAACTCACTTATTAGATATATGATTTCTCTTAACCGTTACCAAGCAGAAGTACAAGACAAAATTTGTATGCAAGACTAAAATCTATGATACTCACAACTATAATTACTTTGCTTTATTTACCATCTTGTTGCTAATTGTAACAGCAATGCTTGAACATTATATGGCATAGTTCAAATTTCTTTTTGTTGGTTTGTTTCAATATTTTGTATTAACTCTAGTGTTGAGATAATATTGCACAAATGCAATTGTTTCAATGAACTTTTTGGAAGGTGTGAGGGGTTTCTTTGTGTGTATGGATTGGTGTGGTGCATGTGTGCACACGTGCCGGGGGGGATTTGATTGGGATCCAGTTAATAAACCAAACAACATAAAGATTTTAAATTCTAACTGTTATAGTGTCAAACTTTTGTAGGTTAATTTGGCAATGGAAATGAAGGATGTGGGGGTAGTTGGAATTGACTTGTCTGGTGACCCTACTGTTGGCCAGTGGTATAGAGACTTGTATGATTAGCCTAAAACGTTAGCTTATTATTATTACTTGAACAATATTTATTCTCTCTCCTTTTGTAGGGAGACAGTACTACCAGCACTAAAACATGCCAGAGAACTGGGCCTTTCTGTTACTCTTCATTGCGGTGAGGTCAGCATACAAATTTTGTGATCATCTTTTTTTGTTTGATATTTCTTAAATATTCTGATTTTGGTTTATTTATCTCTTTTATTGATTTGTGCTTACACAGTGTTCTAATATCAACTGCACGTTAAATTCATTCCCAGTCTCTTCAGGGCCTCTTTACATACAGCTATCTCAATCCCTTTGATTTTAATATACCATTTTTAAAATTTCTTTTTGCTACTATCTTGAGGTTTTACCTGTTTACAAATAAAACCAACATTTCTCTCATTGGCAAGTACAATGATACTTTGGGATTTTTACAGATATTATCTTATCTTAAACAATACTTCAGTAAGAAAATGACTAAATTTCTCTTTATCTTTTCATTCACCAAATCATCTCAATCATATAAGCTAAGAAGTAAGAACCAAAAAGCTGAGTCCTCCTGGTTTGGTTTTATTTCCATACTTACAAGCGCAAAGGTTGTTTTATAGTGGTAACGTTATAAATAATTAATGGAAATAAAAGCATTTTCTGTCTCTTTGAGTTTATTTGGTGGTATTATAATAGAAATATGGGCACTGCTTGCAAAAGTTAGCACAACTGGGTTTTTCTTTTCCAGTATGGTGAAATATCGGATCTGGTTTGCATAAAAGGATACAGCCATTGTTTTTAAAGTGTTTATTGAAAAAATTTCACAGATGAGCATATTGCTAAAGTCTAGTGATAATAGGTACGTAATAGCAAGGAGATCCAAGCCATGCTTGACTTCAATCCTGAAAGGTTAGGCCATGTATGTCTCCTTGCAGATGAAGACTGGGATAGGCTTAAATCTCTAGTGATCCCAGTAAGCATCTCTTTTGATTATCTTCTGAACCACCCAAACAATTTTAAGTCAAGCAAAAAGTAACTAAATTGATTTGATTTTCTTAATATTAACTCGGGCAAATTCATTCATAAGTAGTTCATATGAGCTGGGAATCCTAATCGAAGTCACTAGAGATACAACAAATTTCCAACTTTTTAAATTTGACAGTTGCATGCTACTATCAGCTATACAACGGATAATAAGTTCAATATTAAGGGTGCTTTCTGCAATAATGGTGAAATATTGGTATTCTTTGCATGTACCAATTTTTCTAGGCTCATAAATACTTGATGCTTTTGTAGGTGGAAATATGCTTGACATCAAATATTATGACACAGACCATTCCTTCGATTGAGTTGCATCATTTTGGTTAGACCTATTCTTTACTATCTTTTAGTTTGTTCTCTTTATGAGGTGAATTTTCATCTAATTATTTCCAGTCATCAGTCAGTGACAAGTGACAAACTGACAATTCATATTCCTCGAAAAGTCAACTCCAACTATCAAGAATGCCCCTCAATCAAAGCACCCCTTTGTTAAAGTTCCGCTAAAATTAGACAGGACATTGTTCTTTCAGCTTGAAAATAAAGGTGAACTATCTAACACTTCAATTTTCTTACTTCTAATTCACTACAGCTGACCTTTACAAATTAGAACATCCAATGTCTTTATGCACTGATGATACTGGTCTTTTCTCTACAACCCTGTCAAATGAGTACTACAAAGCTGCAGTGTCATTTGGTAGGTTTTTACTTCTTGACAGACACATCAGTTTTACAATAAGGACAAATGGATTCATACCCGGTGTTGATGGTAACAATCTGATACCTGCTGTAAACTTCTTCTGGATGATATGGATAAGGCTCAATGTCCTTGCAGAATTACTTTGCCAATGGAAATCTGAACCTTGTGGTCCCGTCCTGCAAGGGGTGAAACTAGAAAATTTTAATTGGGAGGGGTCTGAAACGTAAAATGCACAATATGTGGTAAGTGGGATTTGAATCCAAGTCTCCACAACTACAAAGTTGAAATTCTAACCGCTAAGCTACTAGTACACATTTTGCATTTTATGAGGAGGGTTGAACCATATAAAAACTTAAAAAAAACAAAAATCAATTGAATTTCAATATACGTAATTAAAATTTTAAAATAATAGGAGTGCTATTGGCTGTAAATCCGCCCCTGCATCCTGCTGCCACTGGCTATTCTCTCTCTCCTATTTTCTATTATTTTCTTTTTTGATGGGAGTACAATTACTTGGGGGTTTTGACTCAATTTTGCTGGAGTTTTTAGAAATTCCTGAGCAGAACTCCATGTAAGAAGTTCAAACTTTGTCGTAACATTTTGGAATTTCTATGAAATTAGGTCTGGGCAAGGAAGAAATGTTTAAACTGGCTCAAGAGGCAGTTAACTTAGCGTTTGCAGATGAAAGTGTGAAGAAGCATCTGACGCAGAAATTTGAGGAAGCAAAGGGACAATTGTTATAGTTAGACTAAATACACTAGCCTAGTTATTGATTATAGATATTTAATTTACATATATATATCCTGCAAAAACTATGGTCAATTGATTTGACGGAAACGCCATTATCATTTATTAAGCAATTTAAATGACCGATTTGATGGGGTCAAATTTCTCGCTGCCTGTTGATATTGATATTGATATTGATCTGTTTAAGGAGCAGTGTATTTATGTTCCAATTTATAATATTTCCATATTTTATGTAAAAATAATTAAAAATAATCGTAATATAAAAAACAACGCCTCTCTGTTTAAATGACCAATACAAAAAATGCTAGCTGCATGGATGATGGAACAAACTCTTGGAAGATTAATGTTATGGGGGAAGAAACTGGCGTTGCCATTATTCTTTTTAGTGTAGTGTTTTTCTATGAATAATCTCATGTCAACAATTGTTATTCGTAAGAGTTGCTGTAATTCGCAAGTAATGAATTAGTAGCCTGGTGCTGCCAGCAGCTTTATCCACGCCAAAATATTTCACTTTTTTTGTTATGTATGAACTTTCTTTTATGAAAATGTATTCGGCACCACTGTCCACTAATGTATAGCTCGGAGAGTCGGAGCCTCGGAGGCATGATATGGATGTGTCCCGTACAATTTGTGCGCACAAGCGCATTACAATTTTTTTTTAATGAAGAATATAAAAATTTTGTCTAAGCCCGGGTTCGAACCGGGGACCTTTCGCGTGTGAGGCGAACGTGATAACCAACTACACCACCCAGACGTTGTTGAAGCAGTTGTGAAGAATAAAAATATAATCTTTTTTTTTTTCAAATCTATCATGTGCGATTGCTTTTGAAAACATAGACACAGGAACAAATATCGTTACAAAATAACAAAATTCCACCTATTTTATTTTATTGATTATAAAATTTCATGCATATTAATATATTATTGTATGGACCACATAAGAAAATAACTTGTGAACTCAACTCTAAAACCTATCGAATGGACTTCAAACGACATTTTCAAACCGTTAGATGTTCAATCTATATTAAAATGTGCTTGGAGATCAATTTTTTCATTTTTTTCATTTTTTTTACTATTTATTAAGCTGGTTTGAAAACTGCTGTTTTTATTAAAATTCTGCACCATTGGAAAACAGCGATTTTCAAACCATCTTAATAAATAGTATAAAAATTCCAAAAAATGAAAAATTTGGTCTCCAAGCACATTTTAATATAGATTGAACATCTAACGGTTTGAAAAATATCGTTTGAAGTCAATTCGATAAGTTTTAGAGTTGAGTTCACAAGAGGCTTGGTGAGCTTAGGAACACCCTAGTTCTACTCCCAAACCAATGTAGATTACCTCAATTTAGAAATTCAAATCTTGACGGCCACACGTATTTGTCCGAGTAATATCCTCTGTGGTATTCGATCGCAAGAGTTTAGTATCTCTTCCCTTATATTAAGCACGTAAGTGTTCTAATTCGTCAACGGCTGTGATTTAATTCGCTGAATTTTAAACGGTTAAGATAAAAAATTATGTAATTGTGATTTTATATTACAATGTATTGATATTTAGTTCTCTGAATTTTATATTACAATATGTTGAAATCTATATTTAGTTCTCTGAATACTCGCTACACTGATTTATTATTTACAATTTCTTCATATGAATGGTGTCATAAAAATAATCAATTGATAACATTTCTTTCTTTCTTTTTATGTCATTGATGACAACAAAATAAAAAAGTAATTAATATGTTTACTCACTAAAATATTGATTACCTTACTATTTAACGGAGCGGTAAAGACAAAATAGTTCATTTCATTGCAGAAGAAAAAGAATTATAAAGATACAAATATTATTAAAGATGAAAATATTTAACTTGATTTGCTTCTTATTTTATGTTTGAATTTTGAACCCGTAGCAAAGCACGGACAAGATACTAGTATATATTTAATTTACTCATCGTGCAAAATAAAATAGTAACAAAAAAGTTTAGAGTACTGGTATGCATTTTAATCCCTCATTCGATTTATTTATTCGTCGGATCGATTGTCAACGATCCCGGTCAGATCAGGTTGTGTTAGAAATTAAGACGCGGGTTTATACTAATTTATGTTTTCCCGTGCTATTTCGTGCATTGGGTTCTCAATACTGACGTGCTGTCTCGTGACTAGTCACGTCGTGATTTGGATCACATGCTGTGATGTGTTGTGATTAAATTTGAAATGATGATTACAACATGTTAGTCATGTTGTGTCCACACGTGACTGGCCACGTTGGTTATGTTTTGTCACATTTAACTATTTCTTTCATAATTTAAGTCAGTTTATTCAAGATTCACCATTCGATTAAGATATATTTGTCATAATAACACGTGATTCGCATGATCAGGTGTCGTGTCGTGACCGAATCTTTCGCGTAACGTGTGTGTCGTGCCACATTTTCAAAAGATAATCACGTCACACAAATGATTACGTGTTATGATCACGACATGTAACCGGCACACGTACCGTATGTGCAACTATAAGAAGAGAAATTGCCAAAAAAAATTATTTCAATAATCACACTTAATATAATAATTTTAAACTGAAAGTAATACATTCTTATTAAATAAACAGTTATGTGTATATATATTTTTTAATTTTTAATGGAATCTCACAGGAGGATAGCCGGATAGGCCCTGGTTTTGCTTACCGGGCAAGTAAAACTTTACCCCTACTATATCTCCCAACCCGAATTCATTTCACTCAAGTACTTTACCCTTTGAATTTGAATCTGATCCGTTCACTACCCACTGACACGATCTTAAAGAGCTCGTGCATTGCAATTTCGAAACGGATTGATCCGATTCTGATTGGACAGTCATGATTTAAAAACAAATGATGAGATAATGCAGAGGACGTTATAGACCATTACGGTCAGCTTAACGAAATCAAGTTACTGCTAATTAGCCGAAATAAAATCTGGTGCTGGCTGTTATTGTCTATCACGGCCATAGAAGGAATTGCTTTGTCTTTAACATATTTTTCTGTAATCAATTGATTTGGTCCAATGGCTTCAAAGCAATGCACCACTCTGGGCCCTCTAAAAGTATTCTTTGTTTACACCCAGTGTAAAAGTTAAGAGCTCTTTTCTGCAATTTCTGCTCTAGTAGGACCCACATGTAGTGATTCAATTGTTTAAACGTCAATAAGTTCAGCAATAATAAAATTTGTAGTTCTAGTCAAGGCAAAGATCTACAAATTGAGGAGTTTTGTCGGGATTACGACCAAAAAACTTTTTTTTTCACTACATGTCTCTGGCTATGATAGACCATAACGAACAGCAGGCCGTGATATTTCACAACGTCTCGTTTTAATTCTGTTAATTAGAAGCAAACCGTTTTCGCTAATCGGGCCGCGATAGTTCATAACGTCCCCTGAACGTTATGGACTTTAAAATTTTTTTTATATTCCGAATTTTCACGAAAACCTTTTTTATTGTCTATATTTTCTTATTTAATTTTCTATTATTAAATATTTCGGCAACTTTTTGTGTGACCGACGTGCACGGTGCTTATTTGGGGATAACGCAGGCCGCAGGGGCAGTATTATTTGTGCTTTGAGATTCGTGTAGAACGACGTATTTGAACGGCTGTGATTTTCCGGAAAACACCCAAAAAGTTTGAGACATCTCAGAGGATGCGAATTCATCAATCCCCGTGCGCATGATTCTAAGCCCATTGGCCCAAAAGATCATAAACCAAGCGCCGCCTTCGCCTCGCTTCCCTTTTTCTTTCCTCGCGGCTTGCGCAAACCCCTCGTCGCAGTTCTTCGTTTTTCCTCATTCTTGCTCTCTACTAAACAAGAAAGAGAGGGAAAATAGAGAAAGAAGCAAGACGAAATTGTTTGTTTTTAGTTCATTTCATGTCTTCTCGTTGCCCGCTCCTTTATCTTCTGGTCCCAATTTCGCTTATTCGTTGACTCCGCTTCACGGTTGGGCAGGATGAGTGACAATAAGGTAATATAGAAGGGTTTAGAATTTTCTTAGCCCTTTACGCTTCATCTCTTTAGAACTTGTATAATTTATGTGCCTTTATCCATCTTTTCCCTGAACTTTGAGAAGATTGATGATATTTGCTGTCGATTGGTGGTCTTAGGAGGCTATAAACTTGTTTTATGCTAGGTTTATTCTTCTTGATTGTCATCAGGTACCACTTGAAGATTTGCACTGGCAAGTGAACTTTGAGGATCTCTGAATTTTTCCTTTATATGGTGTTTGCTGCTTTCAAACAGTCTTGTAGATAGCAATGTTTTTGTTTTCCTGAATTTTGTACTAATAGTCTTCAGATTATTACTTCTAAAAGAAACAAGGTTTTTTGAAACCCTTGAGGTTTTAAGTTTTCTAATAACTGTAACTGCTTTAGGGTTTTGATATATACCAAATGTTGGTTTCCTATAGTAGGCATTGTATTTCTCATTCTAAGGTTGACTGCGTAAAAGAGATTCAAGGAGTTGTTGCATATTTTTAGAGGACCCTTTAACAAATGTAATTTGATAAACCCTTCCTAAAGGTAACTGTGCTGTCATTTAATTGCAGGAATGTAACCTATATTGTTGCTTACAGTTTTGATATAATACTTGGTATATGCTTTGTGTTTTAACAATATGAAGTGCCTTCTGACAATTATTCTTTCTATTTCTGTAGGTGGTGCTTTTTGGTGATTTCACTGAGGCTGAGACCAAAAATTTTCAAGGGCAACCAAGCAGTACACCTGCTGCTCCTACAAAGAATGAAGGGTTCAGATTTGGCTCTCTGGACTTCCCTTCAATAGATTTACTGGAGAGCCCCTTTGTAAACAAGCAATCTATTTCACCTGTCTGCTCAGGTGGTAATGAAAACAATACTACCAAGACAGGGATGCTATTTAATAATAACTTATCACCTAATACCAATGTCCATGCAAATGGGGCCTCCAAAAGCTCCATACCGTCAGCTAATGGTTCCTCTAGTAAGTTAGAGAAATCAGTGAAGAAAAATGAAGTTAAAGAGGGTTTACCAAAGGTGCAAACCAATGGGATTCAAAGTGTGAATGGTGGTGCCCCTTTTTATGTATCGAAACTTGTTGTGACCCCCAAAAATGAGAAGAAGGAATCAAAGGATCTATCGACTAAAAGGCAGGAGAATGGGGTCAAAGTTCAAAGTGTGGCCATTAATTATGATCCTACTGCTGATGTGGTGCTGAAAATGAGAAGAAACCTCGTTCAACTACTCTAATACCACGTGGGTTGGTTAATACTGGGAATACATGCTTCTTAAATGCTTCTTTGCAAGCATTACTCTCTTGTTCACCCTTTGTGGAGTTCTTGCAAGTCTTGCGTGATCGTGCTTTACCAAAGGTCTGTACCTGGTACCTACTAAATTAATTTTTTTTTTTTTTTTGTACTTACAGTTGATTGTCTGGCTTTGTTTGGTTTTGAGTTGAACTATTGAGGATTACTTGTCAATTCCAGTTGACAATTGCATGCTGGAGTCTGAATTCAAGTAAGGTTGAGGTTTTGTTATTAATATGCCAAATCAAGTCTTAATTTGATTGAATTTATTCTAAGTCTATTAAGGTTAGAAAGCAATTGGTTTGAGCTACATCTGATGCTGATTTGTTATAAAAAAGAAACTGGTATTTAAATTTCTTAAAGGAGGTCATCTTTTTTTTATTTGTTTGGATTTTTTTTGTTTGTTAAAATATGGATTTTATTAGTAGTTTCTAGGCTGTTTCATTTGCTTAAGTTTATTAAATATCCAACAAGATCTATATTCAACAAGTGAGGATATATTAAGGAACTTCCATTATTTCTCTTTTTGGAATTCCCCTGAGGCCCTCTTTATCTTTGTGTATCGTTTTGTATTATTTTCCTAATCTCTGTCTTTCTCGTGCTAAAATCAAAACCTAGTGATCCTATGAATTGCTGTTTGCATCAGTTGTTATAATCTTTGAACATTAAATTGCAGCTCAGTTTGGTACTTGATATTTGATATGGTGTCCTTATATTCAGTCCTTTTTCTCATTTCTTTAGTGATAGCATTTTGTTCTCACTTGTCATTGTGCTTATGAGGAGCACAAGAAATGGCCTCCCTAGAGCAATCCCAAAACTAAAAACTATATAAAAAGTGTATGCTGCATATCCAGAGGAGAATTGATATACCGAATCAGAAACATGTACTCGACGATACAGTGCCTGTACTCAAGAAGAATACTGCAAGGGGCTCATTTCTCAGGCTTTCTTATTGGCAGCCGAAGTCAAATTTATTTTTGTTATTAATCTCTTGTAGATAATATTTTAACTGAAAGTTGTGGTCCAGGTTGCTTATCCCACATTGGGTGCATTTGTTGATTTCATCTCCAACTTTGACATGCCTGAAGACTCTAGCACCAAGTTAAACGGCAAGGGAGGAATTGAGTGTGCAAAATCTCTGTGCCCGTCATGTTTGATCCAGTTTTGCGAAGCTTCAATCCCAACCTGCCTACTGGGGTCTCTGCTCACCCAAGGTTGAAGTTGTTATAGTAATAGGATTGGTCAGGGGCGGATCCAGGATTTTCGTCAGGGGGGCAAAAAAATATCTAATCGGTTTAAATACCTAATTGGATTTAAATCCATTAACCAATTGGGTACTCGATAAACAATGTTTTAACTTAATACTTTCCAATGTTTTGACTTATTATTTCTAATGCTCTAACCTATAATTATAATTACCAATCAAAATTCAACAAATTTATTTCAATTTTAACCTTAAATTTAACCCGAATTACAAATCAAAAGTCCAGAGGGGGGCAAAAAAAATTTCAGGGGGGGCAAAGTCGGTTGAGAACGATAAATCTCCACTAAAACTCAAATCCGGGGGGGGGGGCAGCTGCCCCACCTGGAACACTCTGGTCCGCCCTTGGGATTGGTATGCCAGATATCTGCATGCCACCATGATTGGTTAGACAGTAGAAGTGTACCTAACTGTTAATATTAACCAATTGACTGGTTTTGGCATAGTGATCCATATTTTTTACTTTCTTTTGGTTATCTAGGACTTTCCTTAGTTTGGTGTGTACATTAGAGGCTTCTTGTAGCTTGATTGTAAATATCAGGCATATCATAGTAACAAGATTTCTATGAATAATCTGTGAATTATTTGTTTCCAGCGCCTTCCGGATTGAATAGACAAATTGAACAGATTTCTGACTTATTTGCAAATTTTACGGATTGTTCCCGAATTTTGCACATTATCGCAGAATTGTTTCTTTCTTAAAATTCCAAAAATTTGATATATTTTTGTGCATTTAATTAAAATGGACTAATCCCTTTTGTTTTTCTTGACATTTAAACCTTGTTTCTTTTTATCAGTTATAATGCTGTTATTGGTTTTCATCTAATCTTTTAGACAAGAAGATGCTCAGGAGTTTTTGAGCTTCTCATGGACCAAATGCACAATGAGCTGTTGAAGCTGAACTCTGGCTCTCCAAATTCAAACGAAGGGAAGCTTGTCTCTTCTCGCTTTATCGGAAGATGATGATGGCTGGGAAACAGTGGGGCCAAAGAACAAGTCGGCAGTTACAAAACTCAGACCTTTGTCCCTTCTGAGCTGAGTACAATCTTTGGCGGTCAACTAAGAAGTGTTGTCAAGGCTGCTGGTTATGTTTTGATGTCATTTTCTTGCAGATTTATTTATGTTGCCTTACCATGAATGTTAGAATATTAGAATCGTGCCTGCAAAAAATGTCTTATTTGATGTAACTGATGATTAGGTTCTAAGATATGCAATTTGTTATAACTGATGAAGGTTCTTAAAAAAGATCTTTCTCATTTAAAGATATGAAATAAGGGCCTTTACGGTAAGAAATGGAAATTATTCAATTAGAATAATCTTAATAATCTTCAAGAAATGCAGGAAAGGTCAAAATGATCATCAGGATCTTGCAATGTTGTTGCAGTCGAATAGCTCAATTAGTGATCTTAGTCTTTATATTATGGATTTTTATTGTTGCATCAAAATATGTTGAGTAATCTTGTAAGGTTGCGTTTTGTCAATGAAATGATTTAGTAATTGAAAATGACATTAGTCGGGAATGCACATTGAATGCTGAGATAACACATTGAAATTTTGGGTAGTAAGTCCATATTCATAGTCCAAAAAGCCGCTGTCCTTGTATGATACGGAATGAAACAGAAGGTACAGTACCAGTAGAATGGTGATTGTATTAGGCCGATTCAATGCTAGATGCAGAGGTAAATATACTGATTTGAGCATTGTTAGTTGCCAACAAAACAAGTTGCTGATGCAACATCCTTCTTGGCTGCCTTTTCCATCTTTGATGACCTGAGTTACATAAAAAAGAACAAAGTGGACAGATCCTTCAGAGACTAATAATCTGCAGTCTTACAATTTCGGAAAAATGAATAGAGGAAACCTGCCATGAGTACTGTCTTAATAATTGAATTAGGATAGCACATATCTGATTAGACTTTTGGGATCTAATTACAACTTTTAATCAGGCTGTTAACAAGTTTTAATATTGCATGTTGGTGCAGGGAACAAAGCATCAGCAACTGTACAGCCTTTCCTGTTGCTGCATCTTGACATCTTCCCTGATGCTGTTCACACAATTGAAGATGCTTTGCGTTTTTTCTCAGCTCCAGAAACCCTAGAAGGATACAGAACAGCTTCTGGCAAGGTAGTTTTGTGCTTTCATAGGCTGAAATTCAGGTGCTATACTGTTGGTTTTTGAACTACTTGCATACTATTGAACTGATCAACCCTATCTAGGCAAATGCAGCCTCAAGGACCTGACAATGAGATGCATAACCCTCAATCAAACCCTAGCCTCTTTCTTTTATGAACTAAATTTTTCATAAGAAGCCTCTTAATTCTGCTAGGACTTGAATAATATAATATAGGCTCAATCACTCTGTTGTGCAATTGAATACCTGCACTAGCTATGGTTGGAAGTACTGCTGGTACTAAGAATTTGTAAACAATAACATGGTCTCTTTGCACTGAATTTCACAATGTTTTGATTGCTGAATAGTTATTTAATGAGATCAATTTATTTTATAGGCGGGTGTGGTGGCTGCTCGCAAAGCTGTGAATATACAAACACTTCCTGCCATAATGATATTGCACCTAATGAGGTTTAGTTATGGTGGTCACGGGAGCAATAAGCTTCACAAACAAGTGCAATACCCTCTTGAGCTGGTTCTTGGCCGTGACCTGGTGATCTCCCCATCAGAGGTGAATCTTTTTAACTCCTTTGCTTTTTCCTGTCTTGCTGCTTACTAGTTTGTAATTAGAAGTCAAGGATGGCTTGAAGCTAACTCAGAATTAGTTTTGTTTGTTTAATAGTTCAGTTTGGTACTGTTTTCTTGTCAAGAAAAAGTCCGGCTGTCTTGAAATGTATCTTTGTTGAATTGATTTTGTTCTTGCTTTGTTATGTCGCAGGTATTTATATAGTTATATAAAAATAATGAGCTGTATATCAAAACTATGCTCTTAGGATCTTTATCTTATCATAATTTGCGCTATTCAGATACACTTGCAACTAGCAAGCCTTATCTGACAAGACATCTCTGAGTAAATATTGTCTAATGTTTTTGCATGCTCTGACACATTCTCGTGTCATGCAGAGGAGAAGATATGAGCTCGTGGCAACCGTCACACATCATGGTAGGGATCCATCAAAGGGACACTATACAGCTGATACCAGGTATTCAAATGGTCAATGGCTAAGGTATGACGATGCATCTGTCACAGCTATCAATACAAAAGACGTCTTGCACGAACAAGCTTATATCTTATTCTACAAGCAAGTATAGGCTGGGTTCTGCTGTGCTACTACTCCATAGTTATCGAGTGATCGACATGGCAGTTTAGGTTGGGTAGTAAAAGGGTGTCTCAGAAACATGAAAAGTGCTGGTGGTGGTAAGTTGAGGATTAGGATTTTGCATGATTGAGGCCTTGTAAATTTTCTGTGCTTTTGTTCTGGCAAAGGATGATGCTAGCTCTGTCACACTTATTTTATTTTAGGTTGATAGTCAACTTTTCCTCTATCTTCGGTTCTTTTAATCTCGGTTTCATGTTTATGTTTTCTTAGATTTAAATCACATCAGTGGTCCTAACATTTTCATTTTTATTCATTTATTTTATAAATCAGTAAGAGTTTAATATTACTACAAGGGTCGAAATCACTCGTTGCCTGGGTCATTTGTTTGGTTATTTTGTGATAATAACTTCTGCTGTGTTGTATAATGGTGTTGGGTACGTTGAATTGAAATGATTTTCGGAAAATATTTCATTGAGTCTACAAATTCTTCAAAAAACCTCGAACAATGCTATTTAACTGAGAGACAAATTCAATTTTATTTTATAAAAAATTTCATATTACTGTTTTGACCTGTAGAAATCTGAAGTGCACGTTGTATTATGTTAGGAACAAATATTTGGTGATTGTTTCTTAGGTCTGAGGATCATATGGGATAGATATTTGTTGATTTTCTACAATGGTTGGGTATTAATCTTTACATAACAATATTTTTATTCTTGTAAAGTTTGTAAATTTGAAATTCATTTGCTGTTGTTGGCACATTTGAAAGCACAGGAACGGAAAAAATTTCCGTGATGAGTCATGGCCTATTTTTCCGTGATGAGTCATGGCCTCTGCAAGTACTAGCAGGACGAATTGTTGAAGAAAGCAGATTGTGTGAGAAGTTTGCATAACAGGAAATCACCTTCACCAGTAGTTTATGTAGGTATGCATGGGCCATACAGTTTAGGCACATGAATGTATGTACTTTCTATAGTGTAGATTGCATGTAAACTCACTTTTTTATATTAACACTTTGGCTGCATCATTCAAGTTTTAAAAAAAAAAGTAAATTTTAAAAAATAATTGTGCTTGGCATTTCTCATGTTGATTTAATGGAATCGTACAAAGGAAAATGTTTGTAAAAAATATTTTTGTGTTGTGGATTGTAATTTTGTCATTTTAGTCAGTCAAGCTCTATTACGTTTTTTTTTTTTATAAAATACTATCTTCTAAAATTATTAACAAAATTATCTTGGTATGACTTCCTTTAATGAAAAATTAAAATTACCTTTGTATGATTTTAATAATTTTTATTTAGTTTATA
>JAJGRX010000301.1:0-25814 GCA_025461125.1 Carex kokanica
TGCCCTAATAAGTAGTTCATTGCAACCTGCATACACGCATACCATGGTTCAAATATCAATTGACTATTCGAATCTATATATGTATTAACATTAATTTTTTTCGTCTGAATACATTATGGATGAAGTTGTTTCTTTACACTTAATCAAGTGAAACTTACCTATATATCAGTTCCTTCCTGAGTTCCAGAAATAACAGTGACCAAATATTTCTGGTACAGTAGGAAACTATTACTGAAAAGTCTTCTTACCTCCAATGCAACAATTCCATGATTTTAGATAAGTTTTGAAGTTGATCCTTTGCAACAATTCCATTTTCTCGATGATTCATGATGAATTTTGCAAATCTAAAAATACGAACGTTTTCTACTCGATTTTATCTTTCAAATGAGATTCATGAAAAAATACGTTTGTGTTATTTACAAGTCGTTGTTTTTTTTTTAATGTAAATCTCACGCGCACTTTAAATTCTCAAGTTTTTAAACCTGACATACTATTTAAAGTAATTCATGCTACAATCAAGCATTTAAACCTCATATCAAACTTATATATTTTTTATTTTTTACAACTGAAACTTTTGACCACGACGACCTTCTGGAAGGTCCGTAGCATCTTTTGGAGTGAATATTTTAAATCATTTAAACATCTGATGTTTATCATTTAACCTACTATGTTCAAGCGTTTAAACATCAAATCTAAGTTAAAAAATATATTTTTTTTACAACTAACACTTTTGACCACGATGACCTTCCAGAAGGTTGGTACGCCTTTTGGAACACAACTTCTCAACTATTTAAATCTATAATGACCACCATTTAAACTACTATGTTCAAGTATTTAAACCTCAAATCTAAGTTTATTTTTTTACAACTGACATTTTTTATCACGTCGACCTTCTAGAAGGTCGGTACGCCTCTTAAAACGTAGTTTCTCAACCATTTAAACTTTTGATGTCTACCATTTAAACAACTACGTTTAAGCGTTTAAACATCAAATCTAAGTAAAATAAATTTATTTTTTACAGATGACACTTTTGACTACGACGACTTTCTAGAAGGTCAGTACGCATTTAATCCTCACAGAATCTGTTAACAGTTTTACTAATTTAAATTTCCAGTATTTATCTAATAGTTTTACATGATATATACAGTATTTTACAGGATCTATTAATCAGTTTTAAAAGTTATGTACAATATTTTATAGGATATATTTAACAATTTTACAGGATATATGTAACAGTTTACAAGATCTATGCATTATTTTTCTTTTATTATTTTTACATGATATGTTTAACAGTTTTACATGATATATACATTATTTTACAGTATTGACAGTATGATGTTTATTTGATTTATTTCAGGATCTAATACTTGGTAGGTTGAGTAATATAGATGAAGAAGTTGAAAAAGGAGGACAGCAGGTTTTTATTATGATCTTTCTTTTTATTATTTATTTATAGTATGTTTCATAGTTGTAAATAGTTATTTTACCAATATTTAATTAGTGGGTTTATAATATGCACAGAGCTGTTTTACAATATTGACATAATGCATAGAGCTATTTTACAGTATTGACAGAATGGTTGTACAGTATTCATGTAGTTGTTTTAAGTTATTAACGTTGTGATTGTACAATATTTATGTAGTAATTTTACAATGTGTACTTCATTTATTTCAATAGGTTTTACTTGATTTATTTCAATAGATTTTTCAATAGGTTGTACATAATTGATCTAGTTGTTGTAAATTATTAACTTTGTAGTTTGCAAGTTAGTTTTACAGTTTACATCTGCCAGTTTTACAGTATTGGAGTTTTACAGTATCGCATGTCTATATAATAAAAGATCAAAAAGCTGAAGTATTAACATCTTGTCAAATTTCTATTTAATTTTACCCACACCTGAAACTTTGATAGTGAGTCATCTGGCAGTATTTATTTGATGAAGTATTGAAGTTTTATAGTTTATATATGTTAGTTTTTTATAGTTTCAGGTGTTAATTTTACAGTATTGAAGTCTTATAGTTTGCATGTTAGTTTTACAATATTAAAGATTATGATGTAATTTTAACTTGTAATATTATTCTCTCAGCAAGGTAACTTCAAATTATAACCTTGTTTATTTTTTTTTTGCAGGATGATATTTCGAAAGAACGTGTGGTTTTAGCGATGAAGCTTCTCACTCATCCAAATAACGTTCACAAGAGGGTTATGAAGTAATTACATTGTTTGTATGTTTGTGTAGAACAAATGTATTTGGTTGTTGAACATATGTATTTTGTTGTTGAACAAATGTATTTGGTTGTGGAACAGATATATTTGGTTGCGAATTTTAGAGTATTAAAGTTTTATAGTTTGTATATGTTAGTTTTACAGTTTCAGGTGTTAATTTTATAGTATTTAAGTCTTATATTTTGCATATGTTAGTTTTATAGTTTACATTTGCGAGTTTTACAATATTGAAGTTTTATTTTACATGATATAGATGCATATATAAATAATTAAATATTAATAATTGAAAAAAATGATAAAAAAAAATAAATTAATTTCGCAAATAAAATTTAATTTTGATGCACAAAAATTAATTTTGCATAATTTTATGTGTTATTTGGAAATAACTGCAAGTTTGAGAAGTGGTTCGATTTTGAAATCTTCTAGAAGCTGTCACTCTGAAAGTACAGCCAGTTGAAGTACAGGAAATACAGGTAGTTTGGCAGTTGAGGAAGTTGTAAACGGTTTGCCATTGAAGATATGATTTTGAATTACGTATTATATATGATTTGTCATTGAAGATATAATATTGAGTATAAAATTTTACAGTATTCACACAAGTCAAATGGCAGTTAGTTTGAGTAAAAACTGGATACAACTGCTTGGGTACAATTAGTCGCTTCCTTCTTTTTTATTATAGTTATTTTATATTCTTTACGCTAGTGTTATTTTTAAATTAGAGGAAGGCAAAAATCATTACATGGAAGAATCAATTACCAAAGGAGGTTGTGTACTAAAAGGGGTAATTAAGTTAGTAAGTACGTTGTAATTGGAATTTTATGAACTGTACCGTGGGATGACAAAATTAATTTATGGATACCAAAACTTGTTATTAACGCAGCAAATCTCCATAACTTCGTCCAGTTGGAAAACGTGTTCCTTCAAAAGTCTGAATTAAAATCTTGCGCGGCCGCAACTTCCTTGGACCAAAAATTACAAGTTTGGTTGAAAACGAGTTAAGACGATACTGCATTAACTATTTTTAGAAACTATGCTAAAACAAAGGACAGGTTACATGTAAAAGGCTAGTTAAAAAATGGGAATACGCAAGGAGCAAACCTAAGGTCAAAGGGCGGTCAAATAGAAACAATGCAATCTCAACGAAATTATTTTATTCGTTTATCCGATCTGTGTTGTATTTGACAAGATAGGTATGAGCTAACATTTTTTTAGTTAATATAACGAATATAGATACAGAAAATAAATATTAACTTATCGGATAAAGGTACGAGTAGGAACTATTTCTTAACTCTTATTCTATAGAATAATTGATAAATATAAAATATATATGATATTCTTTTTTTATAAGTATAACTATATAATTTATCATGATGATGACATTGATTATACGGTATTTTATATAATTTTATATTTAGTAATTTTTGATGAAACTAAGATATTCAATATTATATATAGTTTTTAATCAGTAATTTATAACAAAATTAATTTATACAACATTTTATATTGTTCTATTTAATTAATAATTTATATGTTTAAAATTAAATGATTTAAAAAATTTATATTTTATAATATTATGTATATGATGTGTTTTATATATTTTGAATTAAATTATATAAATCATCATTTTATTCAATAATTATTTATTATTAACTTATTGCCTATTATTTTAATGAATAAGAATAGAATATGAATGAAAATAATACTCAACGGATAAAAATAAAAATATAAGTAAAACTAATTTTACATGGATATAAAATTCTACCATCCGATTCATATGACATCCATTTAGACATCTGATTATAGTTTGCATTCGGTTTAGGACGCATGAGGTGTTAACGTTGTACCTTCACTTTGCTATTTAGAGCAAGAGCGTGCATCTAGAAAGGTCATTTTGGTAAAATTGCTTCATAATTAAAAGGCGGGACAAATCATCGTTCTTCTTATTAATTGACAAGCCCATTTAAGTCAGGCAAATATTGATCAATCGGTGCCTAGGAATGACCGAATGACCCTTTATATTGGGGAAAAAGTTATAAATAGGGGCTTAATTCTTAAATTGATTGATTAACCAAGGTGGCGCTAGGCGGACGAGGAAAATGGCAGCCGCACCGGATCATGTAAGCGATTTTATTTACGTGATAGATGAGGGATTATGGCTGGAGATCAGCACTTCAATCGTCCTTCCAATGCCGAGACGGTTGAGGAAGACGAGAAGGAGCTGTTATGGGCCGCCATGGAGCGGGTTCCCTCTCTCAATCGCAGCAACTTTGCAATTGTCCCGCGCTCTGCATCGATCTCCACCTCTCAATCTCTTGAGCTTGTCGATGTTCGCAAGCTCGACCCCCGCAAGCGCAGCCTTGTCCTTCAAGAGGCACTCGCCACCCTGAGCAGGAACAACTTCAATTTCTTGTCTCGACTCAAGGCTCGCTTTGATGCGTACGTTGTTATATGTTTTTTTAGTAATAAATAAGTTATTAAGAGATGCTAATAAGCCGTGTGATTTGAACATCAATTATAGGGTAGGGCTTGAAGTACCCAAAGTCGAAGTAAAGTTCGAAAACTTGAATATTTCTACCAAGGTTCATGTTGGTAGCAGAGCGTTTACCTTCTCTCACCAATTACGTCAATGATATTGCTGAGGTTAAAAGTTCCCTCTTTATATATCTGAATTCTGATCAATCAACTCAACTCTGTTTTTTTAATGGTATCATCTCTCTGTTTAAATTGATTATAATTCTCTCATACATCAAATTTTCGTAAGAAAAAATAACCTTGAATAAGGAAAATCCAATAGAATTTTATAAATTCTATATTCAAAAGTTGATGTACGGTATATTGGTGCAGCAACTTCTGATATCCATGCATGCTCTGCGACCCAAAAAACACACTCTCACCATTTTGGACAATGTCAGCGGCGTCATCAAGCCTGGAAGGTCAATTTTCACCTTTTTTCTTTTACTCATCTTTACTCTACAAAGTATGCATTTATATAATTTTCTTATGTTTTCTTAGTCAGAATTCCTTTTGTTCACGAAAAATGGGAGTGATTTTGAATTGTTCTATACAATGAACTCTAGTTGATTAATGATTGCTGATTTAATGGTTCTTTTGGTGCGTAGAATGACATTGTTGTTGGGGCCTCCTGGATCGGGGAAATCTACCCTGTTGCGAGCTCTTGCTGGTAAATTAGATGCTCAGCTGAAGGTCTTGGTCTAATCTCTTAGAACATCGAATTAATTTTTAAATTCATTCTCCTTCATTGACAGTATATGCATAAAATTTTGAATCGTTTTTAACTCCATACAACATCATCACTGTATAAAATTTAAATTGATTTTTTTGTTTTGACTTCGATGTGAACATATATCTACATTGGTCAGAACCAAATATATGAACTTGATCTTATGACAACTTGAACATGTAATTTATTATTTTACTTAATTTGGATTAATGCCGTACCAATAAATTATGGGTATATGAATGTTATAAGGTTTTTCATACAGAAAAGTAAACTTCTCGTCTTCTGTTTCTTTCTTCCTGTACATAATTTAGTTAATTTCATATTGATTTTTCTCAGAAATCGGGAAAAATAAGTTATAATGGATGTGGTCTTAATGAGTTCTATGTGCAAAGGACTTGTGCTTATATCAGCCAGACAGACAATCATATTGGTGAGATGACCGTTCGAGAGAATTTTAATTTTGCTGCACAATGCCAGGGTGCAAGTCAAAGCTGGCAAGGTATCACTCCGTAACTTACCTTTTTTTCATTCTTTTCCCCCATTTTTGTTTCTGGAAACCACATTATTTTTTTCATATATTAATTTATGCATCTGTTGTTATAGATTATTTGACAGAATTAGTCAAACTTGAGAAGGAACAACGCATTTACCCAAGCCCTGAAATAGATGCTTTTATGAAGGTCAGCACAAAATTAATCCCTAGTTAATTATCTTACAAAATATTTATAACACCTGCTAGCTAGCACTGATTGTTAAAATATATGGTAGTAATTCATTATAAATTTATTGATAAATTAGGTTGCTTCCTTAGGAGATAAAAAAAATAATCTTGCAACAGAGTATGTTCTAAAAGTTCTTGGCCTTGATGTGTGTGCTGATACTCTAGTTGGAAGTGATATGGTCAGGGGTATCTCTGGTGGTCAAAAGAAGCGAGTTACAACAGGTTTTTATAGACAAACTCACCATTATTTTTTTTTCTAATACTCTCTTTAAGGAACACAGCTAAATTTATTTTTCATTAATTACAGGAGAGATGATAGTTGGACCAAGGAAAACTCTTTTTATGGATGAAATATCAACCGGGTTAGATAGCTCAACTACGTACCAAATAGTGAAGTGCATGAGAAACTTTGTGCATTTGATGGAGGGGACAGTGCTTATGTCACTTCTACAGCCTCCGCCAGAGACATTCGAACTTTTTGATGATGTCATTCTTTTATCGGAAGGGAACATCATATATCAGGGTCCCGTCAATGCTGTTGTGCAGCATTTTGAGTCTTTGGGTTTTACATTGCCTCCTCGTAAGGGGGTCGCTGATTTTCTACAAGAGGTTACCTCCAGAAAGGATCAGGCTCAGTACTGGTCTAACCCTTCCAAACCATATTCCTTTGTTCCTGTATCTGAGATGGTCGCTGCTTATAAAGAATCTGAGTACTGGAAAGAAGTGCGCAATGCTATTTCTTCCCCGTCACATACTTGTAGTAAAGCAGCCCTTGCAAAAACAAAATATGCCATCTCAAAGAAAGAACTCCTTAAAGCATGTTTTTCAAGAGAGCTACTCTTATTAGGCCGACATCGCTTCCTTTATACCTTCAGAACCTTCCAGGTACTACCCAATAACATCTGATTTATAATGAGAGGTTATTTGATACCTTTGCAAAATACCACTTGACTATTTCGCTCTTCTAAGTAACATATATACTAGGTATACAAGCAAGCAACATACATTATGAGGACTTCAAAACTCATCATGCACACAAACTCTAGCAATTGACAATCGTTTCAACAAATACCACAATCGTATGCATGGCTAAACATATATCTCTGTTTTGTTCTGTATTTGTTCATTGAGATAGGTCTTAATCGTATCAACAGCCAAATATTTTTTAGAAAAGGAAGTAGAAATTATCAAATGTCTCTTAATTAATTTACTCCCAGTCTCCCACTTTTGATGTATTATTATGCTTGCTCTTAATTTTGCCAAACATGCTCAAAAGTTTTGTGGAAAGTTATTGTATTAATTAAATTTGTTCACTGGGAGGAAAATTTTATCACTCAACGGCAAAATTTTTGCACATAATACAAAAATTATAATGGGTGATAAATTGAATGCCAATTGCTGAAATTTTATTGATTTTCTTGACAACATATTAAGGTGTTTGTGTGGAAAAAAAAACATGCATACAACATGTGCAAAAGAACTAGGCATACATAGCAGGTCAAGAATATAAAAATTAAAGGAACACTGAACTTTTTCCAAAGTCAAGAAGCGCCACAAAATTGATAAATCTAAGTATACTAATCATATATATATGTATGAATCGAAATTTTCAGGTTGCCATAGTTGGACTAATAACATGCACCATGTTTCTCCGTACAAGGCTACATCCGGTGGATGAAACAAATGGGAGGGAATATCTCTCTTGCTTGTTTTTTGGGCTAATTCATATGATGTTTAATGGATTTTCAGAGTTGTCAATTACAATATCTCGACTACCAGTATTTTATAAGCAGAGAGATAATTTGTTTCATCCGGCTTGGGCCTTCTCAATTCCCAGTTGGGCAGTCCGTGTTCCTTACTCCATTGTTGAAGCCATTGTGTGGTCATGTATAGTTTACTATACAGTAGGATTTGCGCCAGATGTGGGAAGGTTTTTCCAATTTATGTTGGTGTTATTTTGTATGCACCAAATGGCATTAGGGTTATTTCGGATGATAGGAGCTCTTGCTCGTGACGTAACCATTGCTAATACTTTTGGATCTGCTGGCCTCTTAGCCACCTTTCTTTTGGGAGGCTTTATCGTTCCCAAAGGTTCATTGACCTCCTGGTTATAATTTACTTCAATTAATTTACATCAATTTTCTATATGCTTAAGTATGCTCAAATCTAAATATGTAGACGAAGTAAAATCCTGGTGGATTTGGGCTTATTGGCTCTCTCCATTAACATATGCTCAACGTGCCATCTCAGTAAATGAGTTCTCTGCTCCAAGATGGGATAAGGTATACTTCATATATATAGCTTGAGTTGTGTTATCTTACATAGAATGGAAGTTATACAATTTTTTTTAAATTAAATTAGAAGCTAATAGTATATATTTCTTCTGATACCATGAACAGAGGTCTTTTCATGGAAATGGAACTGTTGGAGAAAATGTGTTGATTCTACAAAATTTGCCTACTCAGGAGTACTGGTACTGGATTGGGATTGTTGTTTTGTTGGGCTATACTATCCTGTTCAATGTCATTCTTAATCTTGCCTTTGCACATCTTAAGCGTAAGTCTTCAAATGTTTACTTTATTATTGATATGATTTTGGATTAAAATCAATGACCTTTTTGACTTTGATGCCTTATAAAGCCCTTGGAAAAGCACAAGCAATAATACCATCTGATACAATGAAGAAGAAAGACAACAACCTTTCATCTCCTGAACTCAAAAATGCATCTCAGGTGAGAACTCGATAATTTTTGTAGTAACTTCTAGTCATTAATGTTCAATTAATCCTAAACTCTGAACAAGATTTTGATAAAAAAATTGTGTACTTTTAAGGAAAAGCTGAAGAAGAAAAACTAAACATTGAAGGAAAAGCTAACTGCCCTGGTAAAACAGGAATGATTCTCCCATTTCAACCACTGTCGATGACATTTCACAACATTAATTACTATGTCGATATACCAAAGGTGAATTGCGTGCTTCACCTATTACTTTATACTTTTTTTCTCTCTCTCTTTTTTAGCTCTAAGATAACTCTGACAAGTTTTGTATTAATTTACCGGAGCAATATAAAAATAATTATTGTAACAAGGGATGCCACGTTGCTATAAGTTTGCAGTATTATGTGTGAATAACAGTAAAAAATTACTAATTTGTCAGGAAATTAGATCTCAAGGTGTAACGGAGGAACGACTACAATTATTGCGTGATGTGAGTGGAGTATTTAGACCGCATGTGTTGACGGCATTGGTAGGATCAAGTGGTGCAGGGAAGACAACCTTGATGGATGTATTAGCTGGGAGGAAAACTGGGGGATATATTGAAGGGGAGATTCACATATCAGGTTTTCTAAAAGAGCAAAACAGCTTCGCCAGAGTTTCGGGATATGTGGAGCAGAATGACATCCATTCTCCTCAAGTTACGGTGGAAGAGTCGCTCTGGTTCTCGTCTAGCCTCCGTCTGCCTCGTGATATAAGTAGAGAAGAGAAGATTGCATTTGTAGAGCAAGTCATGGAGCTAGTGGAGCTAGTCCCGCTAAGACATGCATTGGTGGGTATGCCCGGGAGTACTGGCTTATCTACCGAACAAAGGAAGCGTCTAACAATTGCTGTTGAGTTGGTTGCGAATCCTTCTATTATTTTTATGGATGAACCCACCTCCGGCTTGGATGCTCGTGCTGCTGCCATTGTTATGCGTACTATCCGTAACACAGTTGATACTGGTAGAACTGTTGTTTGTACTATTCACCAACCTAGCATATATATTTTTGAAGCATTTGATGAGGTTAGCTCATTTCTTTAACACTACCACCTTTTCTTATATGTTCTTTGTTTTTTGGTTATATGAAGCTCTGCTCAACTTTAATTATTTTTTGTTAATTTGGTGACAGCTACTTCTAATGAAGAGAGGAGGGCATGTAATATATGGAGGGCCATTGGGGCTTCATTCACAAACTATGATTGATTACTTTCAGGCTAGAATTTATTTTCTTATGTTATTTGATTTAAGTTCATCTTCATCATTTCTACTTGATCAAATTGAAGTTTACTTGAACAAGGGTCTATATATGTAGTCTGAATAGTTATTGTCATTAGTGCAAAACATTGTGCATGATACAAGTCCAACTATGGCAATCTGAATTATAGTCTACATAGTTCTTGTCATTACTATTTTAATTTTTGCTCTCAGAGGCAATCTAATATTTATTAATACAATGTATTACAGAGGATTCCTGGAATTACTCCTATTCAGAGTGGCTACAACCCAGCAACATGGATGTTGGAGATCAGTTCACAAGCAAATGAAGAGCGTCTTTCTGTAGATTTTGCAAATGCCTATAGGAACTCAAATCAATTCAGGCAAGTGGAATCAGTGATCCACTTACTAAGCAAACCTGCCGCTGGAACAGAGCCTCTCAAGTTCCCTTCAAAGTTTGCACAAAATATTCTTAATCAGTTCAAAATATGCTACCGCAAGCAAAATCTTATTTACTGGAGAAGTCCACAGTACAATGTCGTCCGACTCTTCTTCACAACAGTGGCCGCCCTTATTTTTGGCACCGTATTTTGGAATGTCGGTTCCTCAAGGTATTGCCTTTATTTTTATTTTTATCTCAATCTATCAAGAATCCACTATTTTTTACTGATTACAATGGACTTGCAGGAAGACAACCAAGGACTTATTTATGGTAATGGGATCTCTATATGCTGCATGCATTTTTCTCGGAGTTAGTAATTCCTCATCGGTTCAACCTGTGGTATCTGTTGAGAGGACTGTCTTTTACAGAGAGAGAGCAGCTAAAATGTACTCTTCCTTGCCTTATGCAGTAGCTCAGGTTCTATCTTCTTTCATGGCACTATATGATTTTGAAATAACAGTTTTAACCTTGTCAAATTGCTTACATTTTGTCTCACATGTGCAGGGACTAGTAGAGATTCCTTACATTTTGGCACAAACTTGTATATTTGGCATAATTACATACTTCATGATCAACTATGAAAGATCCATAGGTTAGACCCCTTGTATCTATAAAGTATCTCTCATATTTCTCAAGTATGTGTTTCTTTTTTTTCTCGTAGCCAAGTTTTGAATATTCTAAGTTTTGAGTTTTCTTAGTGCATTTCATATCGATCTATAGATCATTGACAGTATATATTTTTGAAATTGCAGCGAAATTTTTATTGTACCTAGTGTTTTTGTTCCTTACCTTCATGTACTTCACATTCTACGGGATGATGGCCGTGGGTTTGACTCCGTCACAACACCTAGCAGCAGTTGTTTCCTCTGCATTTTACTCCTTGTGGAATCTTCTTTCGGGATTCCTAGTTCCGAAAACTGTAAGTTCCTTTGTCCTTGTTCATGGAATTTTTTTTGGTCTTTTGCTCTTTTTACTTAAAAATCTAGATAAAGAAAATTGTTCATTTATCGCATCAACCTTTTAGAAATACCATACAGAAATATAAGCAAATCATAATATGTTACTCTTAGAAGAATAATGGCATGTATTTGAGTTAAATAACAATGGTGTTTTAAAATGATATTGCTACAGAGGATTCCTGGTTGGTGGATATGGTTTTACTATATATGCCCAGTTGCGTGGACCTTACGGGGCATCATCTCATCACAATTGGGTGATGTGGAAACAACATTAGTGGGGCCCGGATTTAATGGTACCGTGAAGGAATATCTGGAAGTCAGCCTCGGCTATAGCTCCGGAATGACCGGCGTAACAATTGTGGTTCTCTTGGCATTCTCGGTGCTCTTTTTTAGTGTCTATGCCTTCTCTATTAGCCGTCTAAATTTTCAAAAGCGCTAATTCTCGTCTCTGTTTTTATACCCCCAATTATTCTTTACTCTAGAAAGTTAATCATTATGTATTCAATGTAATAATAGTTGCTACTCTACATCATTTTATTTCACGTTTTACACCCTGAATTTTCACTTGATCTTACTTTGGATCAAGCTTTTATCTACTTTTAAGAGCAAGTATGAGAACATGGAGAAATGCCCGTCCATCAAAAATTAAGAGCCAAAGTTTTATCATATTTCTACTTCTACATCGTAGAAATTAAATATATATGTCATTGTACTGCCACTTGTTAGTAACGCTACGTACTTAAATTTCCAGTATTATGTAAAGGGGGGAATTAGAGAAAAATAAATTATGATTATGAGGTGATGGAAAAAGTTTAGAGAAGTTAGAGAGTAATAAGACCGGCAAGTTTGGGCGAGTAAAGATATTCTAGTATCGTGCCCGTGCGTTGCAACATGGATATTATAAGATTGAATAGAATATGAAGAGATTTTTTTAATGACATTTCACTCATAATTAAGAAAAAATATATAAATGAAAATAAAAAAACACAAATGACAAAAAAACGGAGAGATAAATAATAATACAACAAAGGAAAAAATCTTAAAGTATCATTGCTAGTGTGATTCTCTTCGATGTAGTCTAACATTTCTGAAAATGAACAAAAAAAATATGAAAAATAGATTATAATTGCTCCAATTGAAAAAAATATAATAAAATTAGAAAAGCAATCTTTCTATTTTTTATTTTCTCGATTCCAAGTGTGAGGTGATTTGTATAGAAACAACTCCAATCAAATATATTCTAGATTTTTCTATTATGCCGTTGGGATCTATATAGAAACAAACAAATAAAAATATGGAAACAAATAAAAAAATGAATTTCATTTTCTGTCGTGATAATTTGTATAGAAACAAAGGAGATATAGGAAACCAAAAATAAGGAAACGAAGAAGTTGCTAAACGTAGGAGAAATAAGGAAAAAAATGTCGCTATAAGGCAGTATATTCAATTTTAATTGTAATATATTGTGTGACTGTACGTGTAGCGAATATTTTTTTAACTAAATATAGACTTCTACACTTAAAAAAGATGTATTTAATCAAAACAAGACAGATTATTTGATTAGAGAGTTGAGATTAAATCTGAAATTTCATCTTTCAATCATAGCCGTTAGCAGATCGAACACCCAACGTGCTTAATAATGAAATGGAGATATTGACGGTGTCGTTTTGGTTTCATTTCATTTTGATCCTGTTGTCATTGTCTGCGAGTTGCATATGTCAAAAGAGCGTTGTAGTATCTTTTACCCGCTTGGGCAAATCGTCTCTCCTTTTCTCCGCCGTAGAGGAATTTGAATTTATTATGGAATTTCAGTAACAACACTGTATTGTATTTGAACTTCAAACAGGACTTCCGTCAATATGATCAATACAGAGAATAAGGTACAAACTGGAGTAACTAAGGTTGTTTGATTGTGGAGTAAAATTATTAAGGATTAAATTGCAGTGTTATGAAAAACAGCTATTTAGGTGGATTAATTAGCTGATTAGTCATTGATGATGATCAAATTATCACGAATTTTTCCGACTAATTGGCCGATTATTTCCGATTGTTTCCGATTAATTGCTTGACAGTACTCTATTTGTCCGACGAATGCATATCGTTATTTAAAAACAACACTGCTAAATTGTTTACTTCATGTTAGTCATCATATTTTACATCTCGTTTGATGGTTTAAGTTATATCTTAATTAATCTACTTGAAGCAGTAAGGTGTTAGAAAATGTATCTCTACTTATAACAGTGGGTCCTACAAGTGAGATAAGTTAATTCATCTAGAGATGTGAAGTAAGTTACTCCGGATTAACTCACCTCTTACTTCTCTTTTTTTACTCTCCATTTGACTATTTAAGTGTGAAATAATAAATTTACTTCACACCCAAACATGACCTAACGTGGTAGCTTAATTTACTTCAAACTATGACAAACACTTTCGATTTCGACTCACATATATATTTTCTTTATTTTTAGTTCATCAGGTAGAACTTTAAGAACAAGTTTAACTCCATAAAATTTTGTGTACATAAATTAAGCATCATGGTTAGGGTTCAAAACATTTATTCTTTTAATTGACAGCAAGCTATTAGCCTAATAGGCCCTAAAACAAGGCCGTATATAAGCCTTTCTGTCTCTAATAGAGTTGTATGGGCCTAAATTCGGTCCACGGATCATACTAACGAACCAATCAAGGCCGTTGAAATTCATTTCCCTGGATCGACGGTACCTGCTGGAATCGACGATCTATATATTACGAACCAAGCTTCTAGGGTTTTTGGTTGCAGCCGCCCCCGTCTCTAGCGAGGTATATATTATTCTCTACCTTTACCGCCTCCATCTTCTCAATTACTTCTTTTCTGTGATTGCGTTGTAGAGATTTGTTGGAGATAGTTAGGTAGTTTGTCTTTAGATTAATGGGTTCTGTAGTATCTGAAATTTTAGCGGATAGACCACTTTCTGGTTGGATCTTCATTTGTTTTGGAGATGTTTGATCTGTTATCAATGATCCGTGGATCCCGTTCGTGCTTAAATTTTCATTCAATTTAGTTTAATCTTTTATGTTTGTATCTTTGTAGTTTCAGGAGAAAGGTGAAGGCAACGTAAGGCTGAGAAAATGGTGTTAAAGTAAGTTGTTCTTGTTCTTTTTTTTTTATTTAATTTTCATCCCGAGCTATTTGTATTGTTCGTATATCTTTTATTATAAGCTAGGAAAATCGTAAGTACTCCTGCCTGCACTAATCTTAACGAAATGAAGGTTGAGTAAGAGAATTAGTTGATTCACATTCGGCCTGGTTAAATTTTTCCTGGAAAAAAAAGATGATCAACCAAGTTAAATTTTTCTCCTATAACATTGCTTTTTGGGTAGGACGTGATTTTTGAGTTTTGTGAGGTTATTTACAAAATGTTACTGATTTGGCCTCAACTACTTGCAATTGTAACATACCATTTACATAAGATTGTTATGCAAGTGAAGATATTAGAAGGTTGATTTTGTTTTCTAATTTATTTTCTTTGTATCTGTTACTTGTTTACAGGACAGAGCTTTGCCGTTTCAGTGGACAGAAGATTTATCCTGGAAAGGGTATTCGTTTTGTTCGTGCTGACTCCCAGGTAATCTTTTCGATGTGTTTAGGAGGATGTAAAATGCTAGTTGATTTTTTGTTGTTGTTTTGGTACTGAAATTAAGTTTACTTGGTGATAGGTGTTCTTGTTCGCCAACTCAAAATGCAAGCGGTACTTCCACAACAGGCTCAAGCCAGCCAAGCTCACATGGACTGCTATGTACCGTAAGCAGCACAAGAAGGTAAATTTCTTAATATTTCTTGTAAATTATTCATATTGGCTCATATTGTGTTGTTGGTTAGTGTGTACTGAAGCCTGTCTGTGTTGCTGTATGGACATGCTGGTTAAAATTTTGTGTATAACGAGTAAACTCCTTGATGGTCTTTTGTATTGCCTTTTGCTGTATGGTGTCACAGCACTGCAATAGTGCATTGGTTTACCAGGGTTGAGAACTAATGTTGTGTAACATTGGGTGTAGTTGCTATTTTGTCAATTTTCTTATATAATTAAATCATGAAGTAATAAATGCTCTGAAAGTTTGTCTGTTTATAGTATACCGTTAGTAATTGCCTATGGAACTACTGTATCAGGTGTCGTACTTAAAATAATAAATCAATATGCTAATGCTATTGCTTTATTTTGATGTATCCATTGTAAATTAAATGCTTTTTGCAAATGAATGGTTAAAAATTGGCAATTGCAGGATATCCAAGCTGAGGGAGTGAAGAAGAGGCGCAGAGCTGCCAAGAAGCCCTACTCAAGGTCTATTGTGGGGGCCACTCTTGAGGTCATCCAGAAAAAGAGGGCGGAGAAGCCTGAGGTCAGGGATGCTGCCAGAGAGGCTGCTCTTCGGTATGTCATAACTTCTCACTTCTGTTTAAATTAGGGTGTACTTCAAATTGCTGTACCATTTTGGGATTTGATTAGAAGCTGGGTATAGAAGGGAATATGTGATTTTTTTTTCTTAAGCTTCTTTTGCAAGACGTTTAAAGATTTGAATCTGTATCCGTTATAGTGAGATCAAGGAGCGTATCAAGAAGACCAAGGATGAGAAGAAGGCAAAGAAGCAAGAAATGTTGACCAAGTCCTCAAAAGGTACTGCCAAAGGTGCTGCCCCAAAGCCCACCAAAGGTCCCAAGCTTGGTGGTGGCGGCGGAAAGCGCTGAAGCGTCCCTGTTTAGATTTTGTATTTCTTTTGTCTGTGGAACAAAGTAATTTTTAATCTAGTCTTTTTGTTTGAGGTATTGATAGTTTTTCGGATTTTTCATCAGACCTGTAGCCGAAAGTTTTGTTGCTATTTTGCTATGGTATACTCTGTTGATTTTAATTTACTATATATTGTTTTTGGTTCTTTTCGAGGCTTTTGCTCCCCACCCCCTTCATCCCCCAAATTGACAAATAAAGGTTTTTTACTTGTATATTCAAATGAACAAAACTAATTTGCATGTTGAAAGTAAAGCAAGCTTTAAGGAAATCAGTAGTGGAATTTCTAGTGATTAACAATGTTTTATTAATATTGTTGTGAATTGACAAAAAACCGTGTTTCATTAGAAGAATGAAACAGGCTACATGTTGTCCTACTCTTTTCAGAAGAAAACAAGTCAAGCATTCATTATTTATAAACGTTCTATCATTTTCAAGACTCGCGAAGGATTTCCAAGACCAATCCGTTCCTCGAGCCTTCTCAAATTTGGTAAATTACCAAATCTTTCCCACGGTGCCGCTGATAATGAAAAGTTGCTTTTAGGGATGCTTCTAAAGTCTAAACCACGCACCAGACCTGAAATTTCTCTGTTGAGGGTAAATGCTAAAAAATCAAAGAGCAAGCGAAATATCATCCTGATGTTACATTGAATATGTATGTTAACACGGCTAAAATGAGTAGAACATGTATTACCTTTTGCGGAAGCTTAGATTGGGAATCCGTTCTTCAATCTCAATGTTCGTCATTCTAAATATTAAAGGTCGACTTTTAAATCTGTATCAGTATTGAGACCTAGTTGGTTAACGCTATTTCGTTGCTATTGTCTAGAGCTGGAATTTTGTGGAATGTCATAGCAACTAATGAAGATTATTAGGGAAACAAGCCAGTCACTTTTAATTTCTAGCTTAAGACCTAATAAACGGTGGACTTGCACAGAATCTAAAGATCATCAAAAACTAGCAAATGGGAAAAAGAAAAAAAAGTCACCTTTTAGTTTGTACCCGTTGGACGAAAGCTGGTCCTAATTAATAATTACTTTAGATTTAGCAGTTTGAGAGGTGCTGATCAGTTAGTCAAACAATCAAACGGTCAAACCCGATTAACGACAAATAGTGTCCATCTAACCATTTTTTTTTCACCCATGGGTATGGAACCTTTCATTGGCTTCCATCTATTTGACTCCCGAGCAAGCATAGAAAAATATTGCACTTCAAATATTTACAGCCACATAAAGATTTACATGAACTGTGCTGCGGAATAATATGATGCCCCCACCCTCCACAAAATAAAAGGGGCAAAAGGACAAAATCATTGCAAATAATAATCTCGCAAGCTATAACTCAACCAAAATTTTCTCTTGCCTTCTACCTCTATAAACAACAAAAATCAGGAGAAAAAACAATGTAATAACTCGATGAAACCCTAGCCATGCACACTTCCAGTCGCCTCACCTCTTCAACTACACATCAAACCAAATCACGACTCGAGAGAGGTGAAACTTTTTTATATTTCCGTCTTTTATTTGCACTTGCACTGGATGGGGTTAGTTAAACATATGTTAGTTGTAGCAGAAGCTCATGATTCTGCTGAAAGAATGGGCCAAACCCAATGTAGCCTTTCTCTTTATGCTAGTGATTCAAAGGCTCTGTTAGTGTGGGATCAACCTGTCGGAGGAGAATTTCTTTAATAAAGCAGATAAAATAATTAAGCTAACAGAAAAGGAAACAAACAAACCTAAGGTATAACATAACAGGGAAAAAAAAAAATTAGTAGATTTTGATACTGAAACTGGATAAAAAAAGTATGTCCATGTTAGTTTTCTCCCTTTTTATGATCTTTTCACAAGTAAATGTTCTTGGTTAATAGCAGGCAGGTTAACCACTATGGTCCATGTATTCACATTATCGAGCATTATCAGTTGTGGCAGTGGAAGAAAGCAGCTTTCTGCATTAAGAAACAGGAAATTTTATAGGGGCTGGACTTACATCAATTGACTGAAAATATCTACTAGTGCACGTTTTAATTTGCGGAGATACATTTGCTGATGTTGACTCTCCATCTGGTCTTATTTGCTTATCCTCCTTTGCAATAAACAAATCACATCATCAGTTGAATATACAAGAAATACAATTCAAACTTGGATTCAAAGCCCATAATGATTACCAACCACTATACTTCGAGCTTATTTTTCTTCAGTTGATTCGGCTTTTAGTACAGTATTTCAAAAGCCCAGTATGTAATAATATTGTGCCATTGCTGAAACTTAAAACCACCATTGCTACATTAAAAAGAAGTCGGTTTGAATAATACATTTCTACGAAATGTTATATGGAGTTGATTGATTTCTATATACAAGACAGCAACAAAAGAATCTGGCATCACAAAGTAAGAAAAGCAAATATATCATGCACATTTTACATTAGAGCAGGTCAGATGGTTCGGATTGAATAATGGCACGATGGTGCCATCTGGCAGCAGATGCTGATACTCGTGATTTTTTTTTTTTAAATCATGGATTTTAATTCCCCAAAATATTATTAACAGAATGAAAAAACAAATCAAAACATGATCCCTGGTTGCTCGATTGATCTAAGGAAAAAAAAGTTGATATTTCCAGTATACTTTGACGAAATGAGCAAGGAACTAAAGACATTTCTTATATTTTAGGCATGCAAGATATTTCTTTTTTAACATAATTTTTAGTTATATTCTGAAACTTTTTGCTGGGGAAAATTGCGCTGAAGGATCTACTCACGCATGCAGCTTTTAATCCGAACATTCTTTAGAAAAGAAGAACAATAACCCTTCGATCATACATGGAACCCCAAGATCTTGTCAGGAGTGAATGAGGTTTCTGGTTAACGTGCTTCTGTTTACAGGGTGATTTTAAAATTTCAATAGCTCATTTACATAGAGCTGTTCCCAGATGAATAAACTGTTAGGCAGAATAGCAAATTTAAATTGTTAAAAGAAGCCTGCACCTCGTGTATGCATCCATTATCCCGCACATCCTTGAAAAGAGAAGAATAATAAGCAGGGTCATAAATGGAGCCACCCAAGATCTCGTCAGAGATGGAGTTCTCTCTTGCTACACCTCCAGCCTGGTTCAGGAAGCTGTTTCTCGCATCATACTCTATGTCATGGTAGCTCGGGTTGGTGTTCTCTGATGAGGCACCAAGTCTGTACATCTGCACCCACACAAAGGACGAGAGGACGCGGAACGAGAACCCAATGATTTGCATCCACAGTGCCAATTGTATTGAGAAGACCACTAGAGCCCCATACTTCTCATTTGGAGTTATGTTCCTGTACCAGTCAACTTTGATTTATTATTTCAGGACAGTACAAGTCAAATTCAACAGCTCCAGCTCAATGATGATCTTCCTGATAAGAGCTCTAAATTTCATTTTGTATTCTTTTTTTCTATTAGTTTTTGGTACATTTTGATTTGTATTAGACTCTGCTGTCTGGTGCTTACTAGAACAATTGAATTTCACCTTGATATAGCAAAATGTGCAATTAGGACTCTATAAAATGCATAACAGAAAATGATAAATTGGAAAGCCAGCATATACATAAACAAATAAATTAAAAAAATAATAATTAAAAGAATATTATTGGGTCATTATAATAGAATAATAGGTCTACATACCATATGGTACGGGAGAAGAGTATAAACCAGGCAATGTCGAGTAAAATGGCAAAGAAGAGAAGCACAGCATAGGTACGGCCAAGTGTCTGGTTGGCGCTCTCTATTGCCACCAATGCAAATAATGCCACCACCAGATTTATCAGTAGTACCCCATTGAATAGTGCCCCAAGTGAGCCGATCAAGGCACAACCAATCTTTGCCACGTGAATAGAAACAAATCATGTAAAATATAAACATAACTAAATTGACCTTATTGTATCAGCATAAGTTCCGAGACAAACTTCATTTCTGTATTAGTTTAACAATATCTATGAAGAATTATACACTTGTTCAACTATGGTTTGGCCTAAAAGGTACACAGTGTCAATATACCTGATCTGTTAACAACAATTTCACCAGTATCTTACTGGACAGAGGGTTCTTTGATATTCTAAAACCAATATGGTTTGATTAAGTAAGTTATGTTGCCGAATATTGACATTTTAAGCACCGCCTTTGTTCTCCTATTCCTTCATTACGCCTTAGTTAAGCAACTAGAAACAAAGTGAATAACAGGAATAACAGAAGCAACTGTACTAACTAAGTGAAACAGTCAAAAATTACTTGTTCGTCATAATCTTTTATCTTGTTAAATAGACACAGTTAGTACCAGTTGTGCCCCACTATTAATCAGAAAGAGAAAAGGAATCAATCGGTTCCAAGGAGATCATAAAACATCCCAAGAAGGAAAATTAGTTTCCTTGCTATTAGATGATTGGCACCCTAAGTGAAGTCTTGAAAAAAAGGCTGCTCAAAACTTCAAACGAACTAGCAAAATGGCATCCTGGTAAATTAATGATCAAAACCCTAAATCCGAACGATTATGCAAATAAAACCTAGAGATGAACTCACCTGAATGTATATCAGACGATCGCAAGACCCTGGAGACTGTCGTAATCGCGAAAAAACGATCGAATCCGCGATCCGAGCAACGGAGAGCACCAGGGCATTATAAAATAAAACAAAAACCAGATAACAGAAGAAATTGGCAATGGCGGATTTGGGTTGGAAGAGAAAGCGAGACAGGTTTGCGTCACATTCCGGAATCTTTTTCGTGAAATTTTAGGCTTTCGCTCCCTTCTGGCTTTCTTTAATTTTTGAGGGGAATATTCCTGCAAAATAATTTATTTGTATTTTTCTCGTTTTATTTGATGTGATATTGATTCGATTAAAGTTTTCTCTTTCCGTCTGTTTTCTGTAACAGACGTTCCAGGAACAAAGCGTTTTGATTGGATTTTAATTGCGTAGACTCTGTTTATAGACCGTGACGGCGACTTCCAGCTGTTCGAGCACACACGGCTCTCCGAGTTTCAAAATAGTGTCTGCCGGTCAATTGTATAATGCGAAGATTCTTGATACTTCGTCCGTTCGTCGTATTTATTTAATTGTTTTGTAATTACATTTAAAAAAAAAACTTACAGTTATACATAAATGAGTAACGGTATAATTTAATAAACATAATTCTTCACGAGTTTTCATTTTTATGCCTTTATTTGACTTCTATTTTTAAAATTTAATAATTTTAAATTTTAAACTTAAATGTTAAAATAAATATGTTATATATTATCTATATTATTTTATCTATGCACGTGTAAAAATATCATTAAATTTCAATCGTGTTTTTGATTGATATCAAATATGTTGATAATTATTGAATGATGCTTTTCAACTTATTATTCATATGAAACCAAATTTTTATATTTATTCGTTAATTTTAGAGGGGTCCAAAAGAATAAACCTTTGTTGTGTTTCATCAAAAATTAGAGCTTTTACGTGGTTAATGTATAATTTATGTGGTTAATGTATAAGAACAAAATCTTTACCAAAAAGAAATTGCACAATAGAGGATGGCAAGGAGACGTGACTTGTCAATTTTGCCATAATATTATTTTGCTCAACATATTTGGTTTTATATGGAACAATGTCAAAATCTTATGCATAACTGGCACTCAATGGAGGATGTTGTTCAATATGATGTCACTCTTACTAAAACCAAAAGGATTGTCTTTCTAATTGTAGTTAGTGCAGTAATTTAGTGTATTTGAAGACAAAGGAATGATTTGTGAATGAAATATGCAGCACAAGCTTTGCATTTTTGCATGTTGTGAATGAGAAATGAACTAATACTGAGATTCAATGCGAAAGTTCACACCGACAAAGGTAGATCGGATCATCCTGCACGAAGAGGACAAATGAAGTCATCAGTGCCGTGTCGGGATATGATCAGGCCTCAGAAAGCACGTGGGTCCCACAGAGGTGTGCGGCGACCCGGCTACCACGCGGCACGCGCTGGCCTCTCTCTTCTTCAGTTAGATAGCATGCATATGGCATGTGTTAGCGGCCAATTTAGAAGTCCTACGGGCGAAGTCACCATTAACTGTGTCTTTGAGCATCCGCCAAAGTTTCCTTCTCTCATCTCACTTTGTTTTCTTCAGTTAAGATAGCATGCATGTGGCATTGTTGTTGGTGACTTTGCCGGGCAGATGCGTGTGAATTGACCCCATGATTAGTCAAGAGTTATGATATTTCGCCAAGAGATCGAAGTCCTATGGTTTCTGAAGGATCTCAACAATTTCATAAATAATTCACCTCCACCACTCCTATTTACTCGATTACTGCTGTTTTTTCTCCTAAAAAATTGCATTTATTAGTGTGAACATGACAGATCTCCCCAATATCAAATATCAAATATCAAATTAATGCACAGAGTAAGAAAACCTTCAGAGCAATAAATGGGGTTTGTCGGTGAGGAGGCATGGGTAGTGGATGCTTTTAATTCAGTTACTTCCAACTCGCTAAATTTTAGCTGAAAAAAAAAACGATTTTTCATTTTTTCGAGTGTGTACCGCCTTATATGAAAAAATGGAAAGAACTTGGTCGGTTCTTCTCTTCCTGCTCTTGATACTTGCGTGCTCTGCTGCATTGGGTGCCAAGCCAACCAAGGTATTTCTCTTTTCTCATCTCTAAATATCCACTCTCACACACAGGATCACCTCATTCTGGTAGAGAAATCATTGGATGGTCACAAATAGATCTGAACCTTCAATTCTAGTTTGGATTGGACAAACAGGGACGATCCTGAATTTTATAAGCAACAGAGATGAATATATTTGACGTAGACCATCCGATTGTATCTGCACGGCCTGAATTTGACATGGAACGTCCAATATAAATTTGTAAGATTTGGGACGAGGCCGTTTTCACCGAGATTTTTATTTCATATCCTCAAAAAAAAAAAAAATCAACTATGTCCTCGTTTTTTTTTTTTTCAAAATTCGAATTTTGTTTAAACCGCTGGCACTGTTAGCGGTAGCCTCCTCCCCCTACTGCTGACAATGCATGCCGGTGATATCGCTTATCGACGCTTCATCAATGTTTTTGCAATTAAACATCGATACACTTATACTGGAATTAACCATGGTATAAAACATCGACACGTCATCAATGTTTTTGCAGTAAAACATTGATACGTTGTTTATAAACTTTAAATGGCTATAACTTTAAACGGCCACCAACAGCGCTGCTGCAATTGGAAATTGCTTGGGCCGCAGGACTATGGGCCCTGTGGTGCAAAAGAAACAGGAGGATTTTCAGCCATAAATCAAAGCCGGTTCTAATGCTAGTTAGAGAAACTGTCAATGAAGTGCAACAATGGGGGAGACACTGCTGAAGCTGAGAAATAAAATTATTATTGGAGCTGTAAATACCTTTTTTTTTCAATTTCCTTTTAATATTCGGTGATTGTAATACAGCCTCTTTTTGGCCTTGTAAATAATTTTTTATCAATGAAAATCCGAAAGATGGCTGGTTGCCATCTTACCCTCAAAAAAACTTTTGGTAGGAAAAATCTGATTCGAGTATTTGATCACAATTCAAAAAACTCACAAAAAGAAGAAGGGCTTGGTGAGTGGCCGGGGCTAAAGCACCAAGCAACCAACCAGCTGATGCAATCATAACTTAAAAACAAACGTTATTTAAGGTCTTAAAACTTTAGTTGAAATTTTTAATTTTACTAACCATTAATTATTATTAAAGAAAATTTTATTTTACAATAATCAACATTATCAAATATTACAAAGTCAACAAAAAAATAACAATACATACTCAAGCCATATTTTTAATTTTGTTTGAGAAGTTTTTTATTTTAATTTTTAGTGTTTCTATTTTGTTATGTTATTTATTCTGAGTTATATATTATGAGTTTGATATTCACATAACAAAATTTGTAATCAATACTATGTTCAATAAAATAAAATTGATAGACAATTTTACTCTTCAATTAATTCTCCATTTATATGTTATTTGTTAGGAGGCAGAGGCGCAGAGCCGACCGCTGGCAATGCTCTGTTGGAGCAAAATTGGAATTGGAAAAACGAGGGTATAGTTGGAAATTTTCTTTTTGTTTTTAGGATATGAATAAAAATCTCGGCCGTTTTCACCCAAACGATTCAAAGATTTCACTGATTTTTCAGTAAAGATAACTGGCAGTTAAAGAGTCTCCGGTCTCTCATGCTACCTGATTTGAGGCATGTGCGTTTGCGATGTTTTAAATTGGATGTCTTGGGGCCCTTATTTCAGTTTCCATGATTTCTTTTGGTTTATAGCCCGTAAGCAAGTTTCCATGATTTTTGGCAAATCAAAGCAAAATACCTACTAAAATACCGTATCTAGTTATACGTGTTAACGCTTATGAATGTGTATCTATAAAATGTCGAAAGAACGTTGCCTCCGTTTTGGTAAATTAAAAATATAAAAATAAATAAATAAAGTTGTCCTGCACTTGGCCGCCCTTTCATACCGAAGCAAAATTAGAGCAATATTTGGGTTAAAGTATAATTCTTAAATATAAGACGAGGAGGGATCCAATTACACTTTTTTTGGTGACACATCATGACACCGTTTTTTTTATAGGTCAATTTTGCAATTTCAAAATCCAAACAGTCGATCCGAACCGTTCAACATGATCACCATATTAAAATGTGCTTGGAGATCAAATTTTACATTTTTTGAATTTTTTTACTATTTATTAAGATGGTTACAAAATCGCTGTTTTTCAATGGTCTGAAAACAACGATTTTGTAACCATCTTAATAAATAGTAAAAAAATTCAAAAAAATGTAAAATTTGATCTCCAAGCACATTTTAATATGGTGATCATGTTGAACAGTTCGGATCGACTATTTGAATTTTGAAAATGGTAGATGTCAAAGTGTGTTACAAAAAAAAAGTGTAATTTGATCCCTCCTCTATCTTATGATTCTTTAAAGTTGCCCTTGTTTTTATTTTCACAGCATCAGCACAAACATTCTGGCTTTTCCCAGGCAGGTAAGTTGATAAGCATAAATTATATACACATTTGATCTAGTTTCTATCATAAAATAACTCTAAATATCTTGTATTTTGAATATAAAATGAATTAATTACACCTAGAATCAAGTTACTGCGTTTGCTCGGCTTAAATTTGCAGAAAATGAAGAAAAATGAAGAAAAACGAAGAAAAATGCCCAGTGCGGACGCACGGATTGCGATACGGCCGCACTGAGTACTTAGAAGGATTTCTGAACACGCGCCAATTGAAAAAGGTATAATGAGGTTTTCATCAAAATCCGTGCGGACGCACGGATATCGATGCGGACGCGCTCTGGTCGCACAGGAAAAGTCCGAGCCTAGTGCGGACGCAGTGAGAACCAGTGCGGATGCACTCTGGCCGCCTCAAAACGCATTGAATTTCAGCTCCGACACACAGTCGTATTTTGGCCATAACTTGGTCATACGAACTCCGATTTGGGTGAATCAAAGTTT